>CM050199.1:33308605-33348605 GCA_027475355.1 Coilia nasus
CAATAGGAATCGAGTATACTTGTTGTGTGGTCACCTGGAGATCAAAGGAGACTTCATCCCCATTCTATGTAGACCAAATGTGTGCTGTTACCAGGAAATAATTATGGCCCTATTGTCTCACTGTGGATTCATCCTCATCATTGAGGTGATGACAGGCTAAGAGAGTGAGAAGTGGTTTTGGAGAAGACTGTAAAGACACTGCCTTTAACAGGAAAAGGGTGTGAAAGCTGAGTCACACCTAAGTCTAACAGATTCAAAGGATAAATCATCTGCTCTTTCTAATGCTAACGACCCTCTATCACCCATCTCCATTCTTTTGGAATTTGACATTGGGAAGTTGGAAGTCTGCCATTTAAATGCACTAGCCTGACAATCAAAGAAAAGCTTAACATACAGTCTGTTGCCCCAAAGATGGGGTAAGTTACAAATTACAAATTACGCAGACAATTATAGGTATTTTATTCCAAGGGTAAAAATGTAATCTAATTACCTTGACCTTATAGGTCAAAATTATATAGGCCTATTTAAATCCTTTCAAACATTCAGTTTCATTCTTTTCCTTAACTTACAACCCATTATCTGAAGAACACACAAACAACCTTGTTGTAATTAATAAAACCAGACCTAATATTTTGTTTATTTTAGGCTGTCTTTGAGGGGACATAACCTTCTTCTGTAACAAAAGTTGTAGTTTTATTTATTATGACCAACCAGCTAAAACTGTCTATCAAGCTGTGGATAAGAGGGTATTGGTAGACATAAATCACTCAATTTATTTATAATTTAATCTTTAAGCTAAACTTATTTTGTATGTTGCCAACGTCCTCCATGCTTGCGGTATGGTTCTAGGCTACTACGTCTCCCATAATCCTTTAGCCAGACCTTTGCGGCCACAAGAAAGTGTTTGCGCATTACTCCAACAACCAATGGGATGGCTCGCAACGGGAGTCTGGCATGTGCCTCCTCAACGAAGTGAAAAAGTGTAGCCTGAAACTTTTGTCGAAGGCATGGAGGAGGTCTCACGGAAAGTTTAGGCTCCACACTTTTAAGTTATACACGGAGGAAAACAACCAAAGAACGCAGAGAATTGTAATTGTTTTTCGAGACAAGGCTCTTACCTCGCGACGTTGGGGCTCGATTGTTTTCCGGATTTATCATAGCCTCTTGGAAGTTCGTGTTTTTGGGAACAGAGTTGGAATTTTACCGTGTCAAAAATGTCCTCTCCAACGCGGCCGCTGAGGGCTGCGAAGTATGCAGTTGTTTGCCTCTTACTATGGCGAGTGGAACTAATACTTGGAAACGGAGAAAAATCACAGTCGTGCCCTTCTCCTTGCACATGTATAGATACTTTGTTGGACTGCGCTCGACACAAGTTGGGGAAACTTCCTGATAATCTGCCGCTTTGGATCGAACAGTTGTAAGTATACCATAAATCCTTGGCTGTTTTTATCTTTACAGATAGGGTTTGTAAACTCACCGGCCTGGTATTTCTGTTCTCGCGTTTATGGTCGTGGAACTGTTTTGATGTTGGATATTTGTGTTTTGGCGGATATACAACGGTTTGTCTCCTTTCATGTTTCATAGGGAATCAGTCTTTTAGCCAAATGCTTGTTGGGTGTGATGAGATTTAAATGGTTTTCAACACGGTGTTGTTTTTTTTTTAGCTTGAGCTCATTTGCGCTTCAAATACCGGCCCTGTTCCATAGACTACTTTTTCCCTGATTTATTTACAATAACCTGATTATTACACTGTAATAATGTTTGTTTTGTAGCTTGTCTGCAAATTCTAAGTCTAAAAAGAACTCATTATAACTTCGAAAAGTTAAATTAGCTTGCTAGCCTATGTAGACACAACTTGATCACAACAGTTTGGATTTTTGACCTTTGTAAAGTCCTGTCTTGTAATTCATTGTAGCTTTTGTAGTAGTTACACCACATTTATCGTGACAGCATAGAAACAGTAACATTTGCGATGCGGAACCGCGCTTAATGTAGCCAAAATGGCATTAACATAGCTGGTGGGGGTAGCTTACCCCGCTAAAGAACGGCAGGGTGCTTGCACAAACTGAATAGGGCTTTTCCTTGCGGGGAGCTGTCGTAAAATAGAAGGCCAAAGGTTTGCATCTCAATCCATCTTTTGTCATTAAATAAGCCTCCCCAGTCGCACATCATTTTTATAGTATTACAAAAGCAATGTAGTGACACACAGATCTTTAGACTTAATTAGACAATGAAAGGGCTGACTTCTTTTTTTTCTTAGTCAGTTTTTCCCAGCGTAAACATTTTATTTCGTTATAGGGACATGATTGCAAAACGCGTGTGGCTGTTAATTTTAGTATTGTTTTATTTTACAGTTTTCAATGCATAAAGGCATTCTAACATTTGTATGGTACTATAATATTTATGTAGATTAAATTAATACTGAAAAAAATGAAAGTCCTATCTGTTATAGCTTACTCTCCTGCATTATGGGTCAGTTCACGGTATACTTTCTTGATCAGAAATTTGTAGTTTGTATAGAGTGATGATCTATGTTGTATAAATGTCACATTGTTTTGTTCATTTTTCTTCCATGAAATCTGGCACAGTTGCCCTTTCTTCCATCTTTCATTGTTTTATTGTTATATTTTCTTGTTTTTTCTTTTCACACACACACACACACATGCACATACACACATTCACATACACACACACATTCTCATCTCAGTCTTTAACACAAACACACACAGACACACACAGGCCTAAATTCTCTCCCCCATTCTCTCTCCCTCTCTCTAACACACAAACACACACACACACACAAAGTGTGAGAGTGAGGGAGACGGGGCAGAGAGTGAGAGAGAATTCCAGGCAAGGGAGGAATAAATTCTTGGCGCTGTGGCCTGCTAATTTACGAGCGTTTTCTCGGGCACATCTTAGGGCCGTGAGCGAACGAGCAAGGGAGCGAGGCAGGCGAGCGTGGCCGGCCCTTTTGTTTGGCACGGGCCCCGATACTTCTGCTGAAGCTGCAGCTGCACACCCCCAGCCATGGGAGTGATTAAGGAGCCCATGGTGGGGGCCACATGTGCAACTCTCGGGAGAGGGAGAGAGAAAGAGAATGGAGAATGGTGGGGAGAGAGAAAGAATGAAATGAAAAATAGAGAGAGAGGGACAGAGAGAAAGAGAGACAGAATAGTGGGAAGAGAGAAAGAAAGAATGAAATAAAAAAAATAGAGAGAGAATAGTGGGGAGAGAGAAAGAATGAAATGAAAAATAGAGAGAGAGAGGGAGCGAGAGGGACAGAGAGAAAGAGAGAGGGAATGGTGGGGAGAAGGAAAAGAAAAAATGAAGTGAAAAGTAGAGAGAGAGAGAATAGTGGAGGAGGTGGTGGGGAGAGAGAAAGAAAGAATGAAATGAGAGAGAGTGAGATGTGAAAGAGAGAAAAGATGTGAGGAGAGTGGGAAAAGGCATAAGGTTCTCACTTATCGATGAGAACAGCTTCCTTGTGTGCGCACTTGCACATTTGCATGCTCTCATTGGTTTGTGTGAGTGTGTGTGTGTAAGAGAAAGATAATGAGCAACAGGGAAGTCCTGCTAAATCTCAGATATCTTATATCAATATAAGTAAATCTTTTTCCCCCAAGAAGTACATCAGGTGGTGTTAGGCAGAGTGTGAACTTTGGCAAAGGCCTGAAGGTCTGCAATAGAGTTTAAAAAACGTGCAGCTACAAATGTTTTAGATTGTTTTAGAAATGTTTTAGGCAGCAGGAGTTGGGGATTTTTAAATGGGGGTGTAAAATTAAAAAAAAAAAACTTCTTAGCCCTTCTCCACCCCTCTCTTTCCCTCTCTCTTTCTCTGTCTGTCTGTCTGTCTGTTTGTTTGTCTGTCCCTGTGTCCCTGTTTGTCTGTCTCTCTGTCTCTCTCTCTTTCTCTCTCTCTCTCGATCTCTCTGTCATTCCTTTTTGGGAGCAACAACAACACCATATTTTCACATCTCCTTTTGCGCAATGGGCCCAGTGCCCAGGTGTCCAAAGTCACACACACACACACACACACACACACACACACACACACACACACACAGGCTCCCACTGGGCCTGGACATGACATGCTAGAACTGAGTGACTGTGTACACAGCGTAAAACAACTAAAGGCCAGAGTATTGGTTAGACACACACACACACACACACACACACACACACACACACACACACACACACACACACACACAGGCACAACTAAACAACTAAAGGCCAGAGTATTGGTTAGACACACACGCACACACATGCACAGTCACTGCCCTACATAATCTATTAGCTCAAGTGTTTCATGCCTACCCCACTTGAGAGAACAGACATGCAGAATCTTATCGCTGCAAAGAGGACAGATAGTCTGGGGTTCCCTCAAGCGTATGCATATATATGTACCCGGCCGGCTGTGTGTGTGTGTGTGTGTGTGTGTGTGTGTGTGTGTGTGTGTGTGTGTGTGTGTGTGTGTGTGTGTGTGTGTGTTCATGTCTGTCTGTCTGTGTGTGAGTGTGTATCTCCCTCTCTTTCTCTCCCACACACATAGAGTAAGGTCAGATAGCCAAAAAGGCCCAGGAGAGTGATCTCAGTGTGTGCGTGTGTGTGTGTGTGTGTGTTTATCTGATGAAACGCGTGTTGGGGACCTCAGGAGGAAGCGGTGGTGTTTAGAAGAGTTCAGCCTTATCGCTCCTCTGTGCACAGCACTCCACACCACTCATCGCAGATACACACACACACACACACACACACGCACGCACACTCATACACACACACACACACATGCACACGCACACACACACACACTCCTCTGTGTGCAGCACTCCACACCACTCATAGCCTGAGCCACAGCGCTGAGATGGCAGATATCCACTCACACACAGATATGCACACACACACAGATATGCGCGCGCACACACACACACAGATATACACACACACACACACACACACACACAGATATGCACACACACACACACACACACACACACACACACAGATATACACACACACACACACACACACACACACACACAGATATGCACACACACAGATACAGACACACACACACACACACACACACACACATACACACAGATATGCACACACACACACACAGATATGCACACACACACACACAGATATACACACACACACACACACACATACACACAAATATGCACACACAAACACATACACACACACACACACACCGTGTACTATCTGCTTGCCAGTAACAAATAACTGCACTCTATAGTAGCAGTTTATACTCGTATATGCCCATCAGTGCACTCTATAGTAGCAGTTTATACTTGTGTATGTCCATCACTGCACTCTATAGTAGCAGTTTATACTTGTGTATGTCCATCACTGCACTCTATAGTAGCAGTTTATACTTGTGTATGTCCATCACTGCACTCTATAGTAGCAGTTTATACTTGTGTATGTCCATCACTGCACTCTATAGTAGCAGTTTATACTTGTGTATGTCCATCACTGCACTCTATAGTAGCAGTTTATACTTGTATATGTCCATCAGTGAATATATAAAACAACTTGTAACCATGTAGTTGTTAGATGTAAATATAATGGCTGCTATCAGGTATAGTGGTTTGAGTATCAAGTTTGAGTGCATATCAGTTTCCTACTTTATTATTTACATTTGAATAGGATTTTAAATTCAGTATAGGTACTATTATTACACAGTTACAGCCATGTTACACATTAATTTTCCATTTTCCAGTATTTTGGATATGTTTTTTTATATTTAATTCCATTTCTTAGTGTTTCACTATGTGTTGTACCTCCATGACTTTCTACGTGACAAATCAAATCTTACAAGTCAAAGTCAAAGTGTACTTTATTGTCAATTCACTATGTAACAGGCATTACACAGAGGACTGAAACTGCGTTTCACCAGACATTACATTTCGAAAGGTTTATGTTTATCAATAGTTCATGTCCTTATGTTAAAGACATAAGTAGGACGTAAATATGCAGAATGTGCCAGAAGGCTCAGAGGGCTCTCGTCACATGTGTGAAAGTGCTTCCAAAGATGGGGGAGTGGGCCTGTACTTTTGTCCTCGGAGAAAGTCATTTTATTGTGCTGGGCCCGGACCCCCTGCCGGGCTGCTCACTAAATCAGGCGTCATGCCTTGCTGCTTCTAAGGCCTGCTCAGGGCAGTGAAAGTCTGCACGCACACACGCACATACGTGTGTGTGTGTGTGTGTGTGTGTGTGTGTGCGAATGCTTCCAGTATGGTGGGGGTCTGGGGAACTGCTCCCAATAAAGAAAAAACAGAAAGGGAAAAAAATGTCTGGTGTTGAAGCACAAAACCAGGCGCTTGCAACAGAACCGGAGAGGAGAGGAGGAGAGGAGAGGAAAAAAGAGGAGAGGAGAGGGCAGGCGCGACAGAAGTGATTGCGCCAGAGAGAAGAGAGGAAAGGAGAGAAGAAAGGGAGGGAGGGAGAGAGGGTGGGGGAAAATCAAAGGCTTAGTACTCTTGCTCGCTCCCACATTGTGAATAGATTACGACTCTTTCCCTTTTTTTATCCTTTCTTTGCGCACGCGCACACACACACACACACACACACACACACACACACACACACACACACACACACACACAGAGTCGCTCTCACACATAAACTCACACTCTCACATTCCCTCTTCCTCTCCCTCTCCTCCTTTCTCTGTCTCTCTCTCTCCCTCCTTCTCTCTCTCTCTCTCTCCCTCCCTCCCTCTCTTGCCTGTGTGTAATGGCTTCCAGATGGGGCGCTGGTCCCAGATTGAGAGTCTGGCACCACGGTGTGATGGTGAACGGCTGCGTCAGTAACTCCACACTTTTATGGAGGCCAGCGAGTGCAGTCTGTTTCTCCTTTCTCTCTTTTTCTCCTCCTTCTGTCTGTCTCTGCCTGTTTCTCTCTCTCTCTCTCCTTTTCGGTTTCTTTGTCTTCCCCTACTTCTTCTTTTCTCTGACTTTCTCCTCTCTTCCCCCTTTCTCTTTCTCTCTCCACCCTCTTTTTCTTTCTTTTTCCTGTCTCTCACTCTTTCTCTCTATCCCTCTCCCGTTCTCTCTCTCACTCTGTCGTTCTTTTTCAGTTCTACAGTTGTTGAATTTACATGAATTTACATACCTTGGCAGAATTGATGATTTCTTAACCATTTTTCAGAGAATAATTTGGGTAGTTTCAGTTGTCGTTGTGATTTAAACGAAGTTAACACAGGTGTTTGACAATAAATGGCTTCAGCCAACCACTAACCGTGAGTGGAAAAAAAATGTTTTGTGTTATCATTCATATCCTCTGAAAAATGGTTAAGAAATCGTCAATTCTGCCTGGGTATGTAAACTTATGAGTACAACTGTATGCGCCAGTCTTTTTTTGGCCTGTTCTCAACTCAGATCCCTGGTCCACCGCGGTGAAGTAGCAGAGTAAACCACCTCAGCCCCCACCACCTCGGCCCACGAATTCCCACTATCTCAGCCCACTCAACCCCACCACTTCAGCCCACGAATTCCCACTATCTCAGCCCACTCAACTCCACCACCTCAGCCCACTCAACTGCACCACCTCCACCCACTCAACTCCACCACCTCAGCACACTCAGTTCCACCACCTCAGCACACTCAACCCCACCATCTCAGCCCACTCAGTTCCACCACCCCAGCCCACTCAACTCCACCATCCCACCCCACTCAACTCCACCACCCCAGCCCACTCCACACCACAACCTCAGCCCACTCAACTCCACCACTTCAGCCCATTCAACTCCACCACCTCAGCCCACTCAACTCCACCACCTCAGCCCACTCAACTCCACCACCTCAGCCCACTCAACTCCACCACCTCAGCCCACTCAACTCCACCACCTCAGCCCACTCAACAACACCACATGCAAGCCTGCTCTGCTTATCTGGAGGCCTGCTTAATATCCACATTTCAGCAGGAGAGTGCCTGTGTGGACTTCTGTTTTTACTGCCTTATGCCCGGATGGCTGGCTGTGTGTACGTGAGCGAGAGAGAAAGAGACATTTTAAATATGTTTTGAAACCCCCTTTGTGTTTTTTTTTTGCAGTGTAATTTTTCTTTTAAACAAAACTTAGTGTAGTGTTCTGGTAAAATGTTTCTCCTGCAGTATTCTGCAAGAGGTTTTGTTTTTGTGATAAGTCAACACACACACACGCCCTCACACTGTCACACACATACTTATGAATTCCTGTCTTTGCAGGGACCTGAGCCATAACAAGCTGCAGTCACTTGACAGTTCTTTGTTTGGGAAACTGCAGCACCTACGTGAAATGTAAGTATGCTGGTTCCCCCTCATACACCCCCTCACACACACGTCTTAAAACAAACAGCTCTTTCAGTATCTCACTATGTGTCTCGCTCTAGTGAAGTTGGGTTGTTAGTAAGTCAGTTATTCTGTTAGTTACAGTAGTTGGTCCCCAGTTTTTGGCGTATAATGGTCTTGGAGGGGTACTTAATCTCAGCTGTATGGTGTGACTGTTGTCTGTTGGCTGTTTCTGCTGTTCTGTCTGTGATTTATGTGTTCACTTATGTGTTAATGTAAAATTATTTAATTTTCAATACAAATGTAAAATGACTTAATTTTCAATAAAAATAACCACAAAAAAGGTAGTTGATCCCAAGGGAAATTTTAGAACAACACGCTAAGGAGACAGAGCTACTGCAAAAGCAGTCAGTCATGTCATTACATTACGTTACATTATATTCCATTTAGCTGATTGTCTTATCCAGAGCAACACCGTAAATTAGGTGCAGAGAGAGTCCCCAAGGAGCAACATGGGGTTGGATGCCTTGCTGTAGGGCACTTCAGCCTTGGATGCAGGTGCAGGAGTTATTCCTTCCCCCACCCGCTTGTTCTTCCTAGTGGTACAGGAATCGAAACCAAGACAAACTCCCTAACTATTAGACCAACTTTTAGACCAACTTCCTAACCATTTGGCCACACTGGCCGTGTTAAGTGCCAGTCTAAAGGGAAGCCTGAAGTTAAATCTTTTAGTGTGACTTCCCCATCTAACCTGTGCTTGTTGTATGTACCTTTGCAGAAAGTTAAACAACAACGAGCTGGAAGCCATTCCTGATCTGGGGCCAGTGGCTGGAAACATCACCACGCTGTTTCTGTAAGTCGCCGTTATCAGTCTTCATTCTGTGCTTCCTTCACTAGTCTGATTTCCATTCAACTTATCTGCACCAGTTACACACATTCAAAGTAATTTGGCTTCATGAGATGCCCACCAGCAGCCATTTTAGACCCCAAAGATTAAGAAGTGAGGATTTCTGATTTATCTATATTGTACAAAAGGAAGTTGGATGGAAACTAATGTCTGTTTAAAAACGTCTGTTTTAATGTCTGTTTTAAATTTGTATTTGCCCTCCTTTTCTGTTTTGGTTACTTTCCTTCTCTAATCCTCCTGGTTAGTTGAAAGATTGTGAGAGCATTTGTTTATTTGTTACACATTTGTATTTGTGCGATTTCAAATGGTCTGTTACTATGTGTCTGTCAGACTGTGACTAGCCTCGTATACAAGCTTACATAAGGAAACGTTTCTGTTGTTGTCCCTTGCATGTGTTTGCCTTTGTTGTATCTTCCTGCTGACTATCGTGATTCGAGCATCCGCCATATTTGTTATGATTTTTTTCTTTGTCTTGTACATTTTTTCCCACCTCCTGGTTCCACTCCCTGCATGTCGTCCATGTTTGCGCCGTCCTATTTCGCTTCTCCGCTGCTGCTGAGCGCAACGGGGGACTTCACCGCATCACTCAGGCCCGCAGCGAGAGTTTCTCGCCTGTAATTAAGATTCCTCTAGTGGCCACCAGTGTAGCTGCTCTACACAGTCTCACCCTCTTACACCCTCTCTCTCTCTCCCTCTCTCCCTCTCTCTCTCTCTCTCTCTCTCTCTCTCTCTCTCTCTCTCTCTCTCTCTCACTCTCTTTATCTCTATCTGTCTCACTCTCTCTCTATCTCTGTATCTGTCTCTCTCTCTCTCTCTCTCTCTCTCTCTCTCTCTCTCTCTCTCTCTCTCTCACTCACTCACTCACTCACTCTCTTTCTCTCTCTCACTCTCTTTATCTCTATCTGTCTCACTCTCTCTCTATCTCTGTATCTGTCTCTCACTCTCTCTCTCACTCTCACTCTCTTTCTCACTCTCTCACTCTCTCACTCTCTTTCTCACTCTCTCTCTCACTCTCTATGTCTCTCTCTCACTCTCTCTCTCTCTCTCACTCTCTTTATCTCTCTATCTGTCTCTCAGTCTCTCTCTCTCTTTCTCACTCTCTCACTCTCTTTCTCACTCTCTCTCTCACTCTCTGTCTCTCTCTCTCACTCTCTCTCTCTCTCACACACACACACCCTCTCTCTCACACACCCTCTCTCTCTCTCACACTTTCTCTATATCGCTCTCTCTTTCTCTCTCGCTCTATCTCTCTCTCTTTTTTCTTTTTCTTTCTCTCTTCCTTGCTCCCTTTTTTCTCTCTCTTTTTTCTCTCTCTCTGTCTCTCCCTTTTTTCCCTCTTTGTCTCTCTCTTTTCCCTCTCTCTCTCTCTCTCTCTCTCTCTCTCTCTCTCTCTTACTTTCTTTCTTTCTATCGCTCTCTCTGTCTGTCTGTCTCTGTCTCTCTCACACGTCCCAGTCGTGTCGTGTACCCAGACAGCGGGCCGTGACACACACACTGCCCGTAAGCCAGACTGGTCGTTTGAAGCAGCAGCAGCGCCCCTCTCCTAGTCGGGATCCTCGGCCAGAAATAGTTCGCCCGCGGCCGGGCAGGCTTCTGGAGGGAGCCACAACAGTGCAGGATTAGGCTGCCCTCGCTTGTTTATTGACCCTTTTTTTCTGCACGGTTTACACGCAGAACGAGGGGAGGAGAATAAGAACGAGTGACGAGGAGGAGTATATATGCTTCTTTGGCGTGGTGTGGTGTGGTGTGGTGTGCCTCTGGCAGGATCTCGCTGTTTTCAAAGTGTCTGTCGTGTGTCAGGATGATGGATGTCCAGTGGCTTTTGTGTTGCTCTGGAATTATGTGCTGCATTGAGTTTCTGTGTAGTCCTGGTTTTATTGGTTCATTTTGATGTCAGGTTGAATTTAATGTCCTCTCTCATCCAAACAGAAAACAGGGACCTCAGGCTAATGGTGTACTGGTAAATCTTTTGGTATCAGACAGGGTGTACAGAGACTTATGTGGTACTTAGCCGTCAAGACTAATAATTGGTCACACTTTGTTTTGATGGTCCTATAGATTGTCCTATAGGCTGTCTACAGACCCTAACACTATCAGTGAACCATCTGTTGAATCACTGTGACTTGTTTCAGGTCTTGGTTCAGGTGTTTCAGTTTCAGGGTTTGGTTTGGGTAAGGTAATAAATCAGTAAACAATTGAAAAACTGAAACTGAATTTCTACAAACAAGTTAATAATCTTTCCTCATGAAATGAAATTGTATCATCAGGGTCCCTGGAATATGACTTGATATGTAGTTAGTACAGTAAACATTTGAAAGTGACATCAACAAAGTTCCTTAGGTAATATTCCCATTACAAACCGATATCTAGATGTTCACATTCTGGTGAACTCTATTATTTTGTGTGTTCGAAATATGTTGCTCAGTATTGACCAACAAAGACAGTGGTTAGATTTAGACCACATAAGGGCCTCGCAAGCATTTCTCAGTCTCATTAAATCACACATCACGTGTTGAATTTGAAAGATGCAAAACATTTGGAAACATGCAAAACTTTCCATCTCCTCATAAAATTCTTACACATGCCCTCATCTCACACACACACACACACACACACACACACACACACACACACACACACACACACACACACCAACCCCCAGTAAGTATTAGATGAATTTACCAACACCCCACAAAGGGAATAGCTGAATAATGAGACGACTGGGAACGGCTGGGTGCGTTGGCCCACAGAGGAGTGATTTAGGGTTAAAACTTAAAACTAGCGTAGCGCTTATCACCTGCTTTACCTGTGGCCCCTGAGACAGACAAGTCAGGACAGGAGGCGCTACGGCGGGGAGGTGCGCAGACATCCTCTGTGTGTGTGTCGGCGAGGTGTGTTTGTGTTCACACTCCTGAGGCGTGGCCACAGCACACAGGTGTGAATGAAGGAACGCTCCTGGCTGTCGGTGGAAGAAATGTCTCTACAGGCCCGTAGCTGTTGGCTTTTAGAAATGTGTGTGTGTGTCTGTGTGTGTGTCATTCAGAAAGTACGCTGATAAAACTCTGGGTTTTGCCTCTTGAACTTGGTGTTTCATTAATCTATTCTTTTATTGTAAGCGAACACAATCCTTACATGGGACAATAGTGTGGGAGAAACTTTGAATTCATCAGAAACACTTAAAACAGTTGTTCAGTTCACTGGGAGTAGAGTGTTTGATTATACTTATTATTTTATTTAATGATTACAGTGATGTGCGTGAAGTACAGCCATTTTGTCATTCTGTGGCTAGCGCTGTTGTGTCTGTGCTTTATTCGACCGCCTGCTTCAACATGCACTCATGGCATATTTTAATACAAAGCAGCTGGAAATGAGTTACCGTAGTCTATCATGGGTTTCTAATGGCTCTGCCTTGTCATCAGTATTACATATGTTGGGGTTGAGAGGGACAAAGCTTCTTGCATTGGTAATGCTCTCTGTCTCTCTCTTTCTGTCTCTCTGTCTCTGTCTCTGTTTCTCTCTCTCTCTCTTCCTCTTTCTCCCTCTCTCCCTCCCATGTGGAAGCCATTACACAAGCATGTCTTTCAGCAGTATCTGTAGGAGAAACAGGAGGCCCTATCGCACAAGAAAGATAAATCTCTGAATCTTTCATGGCTGTGTCGGCGCTTCGGCAGTTACTCGGCTCTGTCGTCAGGCACCAGTGGTGCGACTTTGGTTCTTGCGTGACCGGAGAAAGATCTTTCTAGAAGCAGCAGCCTGCACCTACAAGGCTTGCTTTGCTTTGCGTACAGCCTGTGTGATGGAGGTTTTGCCACAGCTCTTAGGAACCGTGGGTCTTCAAGAGAGCTCTCAGCTCTGTCCCCAAAAGAACTTGGCAGTGGTCACAGCACTGTGTGTGTTTATGTGTGTGTGTGTGTGTGTGTGTGTTTGGTTCAAGGGGTAGTAGTAGTGGTGGGACGGATGGGGCTTCGGTGCTGCAGGCAAACTGACTGAAAATTTGCCCTGTCGCTCTCAATCAGCAGCCCCAGCTCAATTCACCACACTCCACAGCCCCCTTGTGTGTGTGTGTGTGTGTGTGTGTGTGTGTGTGTGTGTGTGTGAGTGTGTGTGTGTGTGATTGTATTGGTGATCGGAAGTGTGTGTGTGTGTGTGTGTATGTATGTGTGTGAGGGTGGAGATTGTGATTGGGTGTGTGTGTAGGGTAAGGGGGGTGTGTTTTCAGTGCCAAATAGCAAATCATTCTTCAGTTGTGTGTGTCTCATTTTTTCCTTCTCTCCCCTCTCTCTCTCTCTCTCTCTCTCTCTCTCCCTCTCCCTCTCTCTCTCCCTCTCTCTCTCTGTCTCTCTCTCTCTCCCTCTCTGTCTCCCTCTCTCTCTCTCTCTCTCTCTCCCTCTCCCTCTCTCTCTCCCTCTCTCTCTCTCTGTCTCTCTCTCTCTCTCCCTCTCTGTCTCCTTCTCTCTCCTTCTCTCTCTCTCCCTCTCTCTCTCTCTCTCTCTCTCTCCCCCCCTCTCTGTGTGCTGGTGAGGCGCTGAAGGAGAATGCGCCTGAGTGAGTGTGGTATTTCCTATTGGACGGCGAACAGAGTGTTTCAGCGGCCGTCACATGACTCCGCTCAGCCTGTCGTGGCGCCGCGAACGCAAGCCCAGGCGGCCTGCCTGCGTCGGGAGAGAAAAGAGGAAGAGAGAGAAGAGAGGGAGAGAAAGAGAGAGAAGAAAGGAGAAGGGGGAAAGGATGAGAAGCTAGAGGGAGAAAGAGAGGGGAAGGAGGAGGAGAGGAAGAACACCAAGGGGTGTTGGGCTGTGTGGGGGGCAGAGGGAGAGATGGAGGGAGTGAGAGGAGGAGATGGAGGGAGGGGGAGATAAAGGGAGGGAGAGAGGGGGCGAGATGGAGAGAGAGAGAGGGCGAGATGGAGGAAGAGAGTGGAGGAGAGAGAGGGAGAGATGGAGGGAGACAGTGGGTGAGATGAGGAGAGAGAGAGGGGGAGATGGAGGTAGAGATGGAGGGAGAGAGAGAGGGAGATGGGGAGGAGAGAGAGGGGGCGAGATGGAGGGAGAAGGCCAACAGGCGACAAACTGTGTCCAGGCTCCTTTGCGTGAAGCTGTGGTTCTGGTGTGTCATCTAGTGGGGTGAATTTATCACCCTCCGTTTCAATGAGTCAGCTTTACAGTGCCTTTAAACCTCTGATTTATCGCCCCTTTTTCTTCTCTTTTTTACTTTTTATTTTTGTTGTGTTTTTATCGAATGCAGACTGTTTTGAGGACTCGCGATGGAAAATGAGACTGTAGATTTGTTTTGGCTCGTTCGCTTTTGAACTGCTTTACTGGTAAGGAGCGGTTCAGGAATGTGTGTGGTGTAGTTTTTTTTCCACATTTTGTGAGGCAAGCCCTAAATTTTGGTCGGTAAGAAACATATGAGAATGTGTATGGAAAAGATCATTCTGGCATCTCTCTCCGTACTCTCTCTCTCTCTCTCTCTCTCCGTTCTCTCTCTCACACTCTCTTATCACATACACACACACACCACACAGAGTATCTAAGAGAAACGCACACAAACATTCCTAATAAGACTTTGAGGCGATATCGGCCTGAAGAATCCGAAAAGTCCTACGCTCCTTGCGCTCTTCCCGTGTGATTCAAATTATCCCTGCAATCAAGAAACAATTTGCCAACAAACAGCCCCCCCAGCCCAGGGTGCGAGAGAGAGAGGGAGAAAAAGAGAGAGAGAGAGGAAGAAAGAGTGATAGATCAACGTAGATAGAGACAAAGAGTGGCGACTGGTGACTCTGCTGTAAGAAAAAGAAAAAAAAAGGCAGAGGTCCCTTTAATGGTTGAACCCCCCATAAATTCCTGGGAAATTGTTCAATTAATTAAAATGATCATGACTCAATTACTCCCAGCTGCTGCTGCGAGAGCCGTTTGTTTTTCCTGCAGGCTGAGGGTCGGAGAAGCCTGCGCGAGCTGCCACTATGTCTGCCTGACTGTTTGAATAAGAACTAAGTGGCATTCGATACTCTGCTGCCCTTTTTTTCTTTCTTTTTCTTTTTCTTCCCCCCTTTTTTTCCTTTTTTCCCCCTCTCTTGCTCTCTTTCAGTCTCAGCCTGTCTTTCTTAGTCTCTCTCTCTCTCTCTCTCTCTCTCTCTTTCTCGCTCTCTCTTTCTGTCTCTCTCTCTCTCTCTCGCTCTCTTTCTCTCTCTCTCTCTCTCTCTCTCTCTCTGTCTCCTAGACTCTTCTCTAAATCAGACTCTCACTTTCCGTCTTACTTTCTCTCTGGTGGTCTCGGCACTCTCTACCCCCCCCCCCCCCTCTCTCCATCCTCCTCTTTTCTATACTTGCAGTGTCTCTCTCTCCCTCTCTCTCTCTCTGTCTTTCTTTCTCCCTTCTTGAGAGGCCCACCTCCCCCCCCTTTTCATTAGGTCAAGGAGGAGGAGTGCGGAAAGGGAAAGGGGAGAGAGATTTTTTGACTGGGGGAAGGAGAGAGGGGGAGGGAGGAGGGGGGGGGGGGGCTCTTCGACCCAACGAGATGTGAAAGAGAGGCTCACGGAAGACTCCATTGTAGTTGCCATCGCATTAATCTTGTGCAGAAGTGTGATCATTACCACATGGGGAAAATATGTCGAAATTGAATTTGTGCTTGTGTTAAAGTAATGATTTTCAGTGTGTGTGTGTGTGTGTGTGTGTGTGTGTGTGTGTGTGAGTTTTGTCTGTATGCATCTGTCTGTGCGTGTGTGAGTTTGTGTTTGTGAAGGAGAGCAGAGTAAAAGATTTTTTTTTCAGCCACTCCCTCTGCCAAGTGTTCTTGTGGGTGTGTGTGTTTTCTATAATAGTTGAAAGCAGCGTGTACAGCAATACCATCCTTAGGCACTGCAGCACACACACACACACACACACACACACACACACACACACACACACACACACACACACACACACACACTTTGGTGTCTGAAAGTAGAAGCGTTCCCACCATGGCAGTGAGCTTCATCCAAACACACACACACACACACACACCATGGCTGTGAGCTTCGTCCAAACACACACACACACACACACACACACACACCATGGCTGTGAGCTTTGTCCAAACACACACATACACACACACCATGGCTGTGAGCTTTGTCCAAACACACATGAAAACCCGACTGGGTTCCCCAGCGTGTGGTGTGTCCAGTTTGTGATGAAGTCAGAATTACCACTCAGACAGTCAAGAAGTGAAGTTTAAAACAGTTAAAACAGTTAAAAAAGTTATATTGGTGTGTGTGTGTGTGATAGGGGTGGGCTGTGTGTGTGTGTGTGTGTGTGTGTGTGTGTGTGTGTGTGTGTGTGTGTGTGTGTGTGTGTGTGTGTGTGTGTGTGGTGAGGGTGGGCTGTGTGTTTTGGGCCATGGAGTTGTTTCTGTTGGATGTCAGAAGTGAAGTCAGAAGCCTCCATTTTAAAGGCATCTGTGTAGATATTCGAGAATTTCCATTTCTTAATGCCGTAGTCTGTGCTTCAGTCAGCCTCTTCTCAAAGAACAGCATAGTTTCCCCTCAGGAATCGCAAACACACTCACACTTCCAGCAGAAATTTAGACCTGAAAGGATGCTAGTTAACGCTCAACTCATAGTTTGCCTATACAGTACAGACCTTACCAATTGTTTATGGAAATTCAACTTCAATCTATTGTTCATCAAACACCCCTTTAAGCAAACCTAACCCCCACTTATAGCTAACAAAGATCTTAACATTTTTTTTCACATCCAGCTGTTGTAGATAGTCTGTAGGGCCCATTTATGCCAAAGTGTGTCCGAACACTGCCATCAGGTCGGTAGGTGTGGGACACTGTGTCAGAGGGCCTTTCCCATGCCTGTGTAAATGTAAGATCTGAGTGGAATGCAAGTCCCGTACTAAACCATTAAAGCCGTAAAGAGGATAGCTGGGCTTGTGTGTGTGTGTGGCTGGGATGGCACAGAATGGTGTTCTTTAGCCTCATTACTGTACTACCAAGAATTCATGAAAAGTGGCAGTCAAAAAAAAACTGTCCGATTATTCATTTAACCATTTCCACGCTTGCAGTGGATTTGGAATTGATTTCTCTTGTTTGGTGTGCCTACACCAAAAGCAGAAGGTGTTTTCTGTTTAAAAAAAAGAAAACAAAACCAACGTTGGTGGTAATTACACCAACTGTTAAACTTCTGTTAGACCACTTAGTAGTGCATTAAACACCTCTGTGCGCAGCAACATGCTGTTAAGACAGCCAGGGACAGGGAGGGGATTCATGTTCTTCTTAGATGGTTTGCTAGTTAGGTGTTCAGCATTGCTTAGCCATGTTGTTTCTCTGTGCTGTGCGTGTTTGAGTGAAGCGTGTAAAAGCTAGCAAAGGCCTAGGCTTGAAGACTGACAGGTCATGCCTGAACCTATTTAAGTAATGGCACATAATGGGCTTATTTGCAGAAAATTGGTGAAACAAATTGAAATGTGTGTGGCGTCAGATGCACAATGGCGGTGTTGTGCTGGCCTTCGCCTGGCCTTGGCCGCGAGGCTACAAGATGGAGAGATAACAGCCAGGCAGCACACAACAGAGGGGTGATCTACAGAAGATGGCGTTATCATATGGCAGGTGTGTGTGTGTTTGTGTGTGTGTGTTTCAGCATCTCAAATCTTAGGCTCCCCCCCAAACACACAAACAGCAACAGAGGGGTGCTCTAGAGGAGATCGCATTGTATCTCATGGCGTGTGTGTGTGTGTTTGTGTGTGTGTGTGTGTGTGGGTGGGTGGGTGTGGGTGAGAAGAAGCAGCAGGAGATATAAGACATGTTGAAGCAACTCTATATACTTATTAATAATTTTTATTATTAATATTTATTCTTGAGAATGTGTTGTAAGAGGTAAAGGAGACTAAAATTGAGAGACAAAAAACAGGCACATGCCCTGTTTGTACCTGGCATACACTGGCAAAAAAATTAAATAAAACAAAAGTAGTTTTTTTCCAAGACTATAGAGAAAGGCCTCGGGGCAGGGAGAGGAGATTGTTTTTCATTGAGGTTTGAGTGGAACCACCAGTCGGTCTGTCACAATTACTATGGAATCTCCTGCCCTCTGGGGTCCTTGAGTTAGGCATCCATGGAGAATGCCTGTTGTGATCTTAGTACTATGTTATTTGTGCACAGGTCAGTTATGGTCTGGGTGAGTGTATGGGAGCAGGATTGTAGGTACAACCTGTGTCAAGAGAAATGAAGTAGTCCTAATAAACATGTCCGTCCTCCCTAACTCAATCTGTGTGTGTGGGATCGCATGATTTCTGGGGTTGCTAGCCTCCAGACCATGAAATATATGCATTCTTGGTTTTTGCCTTCGTCTATGGCCTTTGTGTGGGAGAGATAGTATGTGTATGTAAGGAGAAAGATACATACTTTGTGCGGTAGAGAGTAAGTGAACAGTAATTATCAGAGGAAGGTATTTACAGAGATGAAATGAGTATAATTTAGAGACTAAGACAGAGACCGTGTGTGTGTGCATGTGTGTGTGTGCACATGTGTTTGTGTGAGAGAGAGAGGGAATTGAAAGTTGGAGAGAGAGAGAGCAAAATGTGTGTGTGTGTGTGTGTGTGTGTGTGTGTGTGTGTGCGTGTGCGTGTGTGTGTGTGTTAGGTGAAAGAGGAGCCGCAGGTGGAGCGCAGGTGCTTTTGTGCGTGGGCCGGAGGCCGGCGGTGCGTGCTAAGCCCTTTGCAAATCTGCACACAAAAGGCCAGTTTGTTGCGGCCCTGTCCTCTGGGGTGCCGTGTGGGGGGGGACCCCAGCTCCGCCACGGCCGCCGCCTGGCTGTCGGCATTCCCCAGCATCTCCGAAGACTCGACTCTCCTCTCCCTTTATTCCCTGCTCCCTAGCGCTCCAGTGAATGGGGCCGAGGTTTCACACAGCCGTCCGTGTAGAGTAGCGCAGGAATGCTGGGGTTCGCTCGCCCCAGAGTTGTGTTTCCTGGACGTTTGCAGAGGATGCTACAGGCTAGTACCGCTGGTCACACTGGAGGCAAAGGATGCTGTACTGCCCTATTACAGCAAAGCGCAGTGACTACCTGAACATTGAAACTTGACAAAAAGGCCTTCAAAGTTGTTATACTGCCTAGTCAAACATGTTGTTGGTATAGTAGTGGTGATGCTTATATGTACTGTCTCAGAAGCACGAGATTTGGTCACAAGACAAAAAAGGTGTTAAAAAGGTAAATTTCCAGTCTAAACAAAATATGTAGTTACTGCCTTTTGGCTTTGTAGAGCAATACATTGACTCACAGCAGTGAATATCCCCACTTCAGAAAGTAGAAAACTCCATATTTTGGGAGTACTACCGTTTATGTTTATCATTACATTAATGCAAGTCCACTAACATGTTGGTACCCCCCAACCCTGCTGTTTTGGTCTCTTTAGGTACTCCCTGTGATTCAAACTATGGATTTTAGTAATTAGCTGATCCACCTGTCTTATGGGTTATGTGCTTGTAAGTGGCAAGTGGATTTTACTTTGTGAAACCGGGATCTTCACCTCTAACAAAGAGGGCAAGAGAGCTAGAGGGTAGATTCACCAAGCTGTGGTTATAGAGTTAACAACAGCAGTGCTAGGCTAGCAAGGACAGTCAATGTGTGCTAGCAAGCCTGGTGTACACTGTAACCTCTCAGGAGAGTGGATGTGGGCTAGCAAGACTGGTGTACCCTGTAACCTCTCAGGAGAGTGTATTTGTGCTAGCAAGATTGGTGTACCCTGTAACCCCTCCTCCACCAACCCCAGGTCTGTGCTTCACCACTGATGGCATAAACATCTACAAGCTAGATGGATTCCTCTGGCTTGTATATATCGGCTATATCAGGCAGTGTTAGTATTGGCTGATGTCAGCCCCTTTGTCTCATGTCATATATCAGCAAATGATATATTTCACTAGAAACAGTGGCAGATGTTTATTTTGGATGAGTTGATTTAAATATTGGCTTACAGTTTGATAATGAGCGAATTCCTGGCGAGTTTCTTAGAAGAGCTAAGAAGCAAAACATTTTATGGTTAATGGCAGTGCAACATAATCTATCCATCCATCCAGCTAACATCTGGTGCTGCAGTTAAACTTTACAATAGTTTTCAAACAGTTGACTACCCAAAGAGGACAGAAGGTTAAAACCATGTGGGTTATTTTTGATTAATCCCAGCAGAAAGAAACACTTTAGAAGGATACTTTATGTTGCTATATTAAGGATTAGGGCTGCTCAATTAATGGCATTCTAATCGTGATAACGATTTCAGGGCCAAACGATATCAAAACAGATAAAATCGAGGGCAACAATGTTTTTGTCCTAATTATTTTCTACTGTTTGTACTGTACATTAGATGTATACATTAGACATTTCTACTGTTTGTACATTAGCCATCAAAGGAGACTTACTAATGTTTGCGAAGAAAGGTATTAGGGGAAATCCGAAGGTACAAGAATGTTTTTTCGAAATGTTTTTGAATACATTTTCAATAAATGAAGCATGTTATTGAGGAAAACAAAATAATCGTTTGAATAATCGTGTTTTCAGTTTTGGCCCAAATAATCGTGATTCAGATTTTTTCCATAATCGAGCAGCCTCATTAAGGATATAACAGTAAGAAACACGATGGTGTAGGAATTCATCTAGCAGTTGACTGCTTAGAATGCAGAGTCAGCTTGGTAGCCCAGTTAGCCACAGAACACACAGAGTCATGGAATGAATGGTGTTAACACAATGTTGTATTACCACCATGTTGAATGGGGAGAATTTATCTCTGTTATATAAGTTCGTTTAGGCCAGTCTTGGAATACCACAGATTAAGTGTTCAGTTTTATCCAGTCAGATCAAATAACTGGCTATTAGGTGTTCTTTCTGTGCTCAGAGAGAGTAGAGTTTAATCTATCGACATGATTGCAGCGAGTATAGAAGTAAGACCTGCAATCCAGCTAGCATGAAGGAATTTCTTTTTTTTTTTCTAACAATCTCTCCCTACACACACATACACACACAAACACACACACACACATTCTGTCTCTCTTTCGTCCACTCTTGTTCTCCCTCTCTCTCCATCTCTCTCCCTCTGTCACACACTCTTGTTCTCACTCTCTCTCACTCGCTCTCTCTCTCACACACTCTCTTTCACTCACTCTCTCTCCTTCGCTCTCACTCACTTACTCTCTCTCCCTCTGTCTTACTTTCTCTCTCGCTCTCACTCTCACTCACTCTCTCTCTCCTTCGCTCTCACTCTCTCTCTCTCTCCCTCCATGCACAAAGAGCGCAGTGTACAGGGCCCTGTTTATAACCCAGGCTGTCCCTGCACTGCAATTTAGGAGGCGTGCAACTCAGGAAATTGCCGGCCCCTGCCGCAGCATGCTTTCGCTTAGGGGATGCCATTCATCAGACGAGTAATTGGCAGCTTTTTTTTTTTAATGCCTTGTTAGTAATTACCTTATAAACAAAATAACACAGCACCGAAGCCCCCACGGTGAGATTTGACCCGTCAGTCGCAGACCTAGGTGTAGGATTTTGTCAAGGGGGAGGGGAAAAAAATGGTGCCCGCAAAACAGTGGTGAGGAACGAATCCCGGATGTGATCAGCGAATCTGCAGACTCAGAATCGGCAGATTTGACTGCAGGTGTCACAGCAGTGTAACAGTAAGGTGCAGCCGCTACTAAGCCCTGGCATGACGTGTCCAAGCCTAGGAGGTGTCGGGGTTTGGATAGTTATTAAGACAGTGGCAGCAATATATACTGTATGTCTGTGTAGATTCTCATTCATCCAGGTCATTGTAGCCAAAGGAGCTAAGTTGTAAGCAACTGGACGTCTTTTTGAAGCTTGAAGACGTTTCAGCTTTCATCCAAAAGGCTTCTGCATTTCTGGCCTGATGATTGGAAACCATGAGCTATATCTCTGGAATACAGTATAAACTGTATGTATCGGTATTTAGTGTTGATACGAATGGGACGGGGTTTGAAATGCCATGATTGATGCCATTTCTTTATCATTTCTTAATGCCATATTTACACCATTTCATTCCGTGCGTGCAGTCTTTTCATGTTGTGTCTACCTTTTCCGTGACATGCTCTGCCAAGGTGTGTGTGTGTGTGTGTGTGTGTGTGTGTGTGTGTGTGTGTGTGTGTGGGCGAAATGTGAGCCCATTGACCCGTGTTATTAAAATACCCCCCTCCCCCAATTTGGGCTGAAGTTAATTGAGGCGTTGGCGTGGTGTGTTTTCAGAGCAAACAACAAGATCAGCCGGGTGTCGGCGGAGCACCTGAGACCCATGGCAGCGCTGGAGACGCTGGACCTGAGCAACAACAACTTGGCCGAGCTACGCAACGGCTCGCTGCCCCCCCTGCCTCTCAAGAACCTGTAAGACCCCAGAGACACACACACATACACACACACACCCCCACACACATACACATACACACACACACATTATCCATCCACCCACCTCATGCAACGGCTCGCTGCCCCCCCTGCCTCTCAAGAACCTGTAAGACTTCACACACACACATACACACA
The DNA here is from genome assembly GCA_027475355.1 of Coilia nasus. Taxonomy (NCBI): domain Eukaryota; kingdom Metazoa; phylum Chordata; class Actinopteri; order Clupeiformes; family Engraulidae; genus Coilia; species Coilia nasus. The sequence continues at coordinate 33,331,324 of CM050199.1, forward strand.
CATTATCCATCCACCCATCTCATGCAATGGCTCGCTGCCCCCCGCCTGCCTCTCAAGAACCTGTAAGACTTCAGACACACACAAACACACATATACTAGGGGTGCTACGGTTTTGGATTGTATTCGAATCCGTTCGGTTCGTTTTGCACGGTTCGGTTCATTCTGTAGATCGGATCGGATTTCGGATACGCGAGATATTAAACTTGCTTGTTTAATAGAAAGTCATTGCTTATGCATTCTGTGTAGCGTACGACGCGCAAGGGTGTTTAGGACCCGGGGGAATGGTTTCTCTTCAGTACCGCCTTCAAAGACGCAAGAGCCAATGAGAATTTTCCCAAGCTTGCCTTCAACCTATCAGCGCTCCGACACAGACGCTGGGGAAGAGACACGTGTATGCGAGACAAACTTTTGAGCGCAGAAAACATTGCAAGTGTAGGAGAAGACACGAGACCCAAGTTTGAAGAGGCACCATCGTCTCTGATATCCGCGGTGTGGGAACATTTTGGTTTGATTTTGGATGACCAAGGAAACAAGACGGTAAACAAGCAACGCACGGCCTGCAAACACTGCTCCGCATCGTTCTTGTATTCATCAGGCTCCACTTCAAACATGGCAGCACACTTACGCCGCAACCACCCGACTATAAATATAAGCGGAGCAAAACGTAAAGATACTTCCTCTTCAACCAAAATACAGACAACTATTGCAACAGCCTTCCAACAGCAGTACTCGCAGCAGTACTAATCAAATTATTTAATGTTTACTAACACTGTAGTAAAAACACATGTATCTTCCCTTGCTCTTTTCACTTTGCACACCCCCAGTGGTGCACACACCACAGTTTGGAAAACCCTGCTGCATCCGAACCGTATCCGAAACCGTGGCCCACAAATCTTGGACCGGACCGAACCGTGGACACACTGATCCGTTGCACCCCTAACATATACACACACACATACATACACACACACATCCACAACCACAACCACACACACCATAGAAACCCCCATGATTATCCATCCACCCACTTCATTCGTCTGGCCTTGTGAGTGACCATTGGGGTTCTCAGAGGGATGCTCTCACAGCAAGCATGAGTTCACTGCAGCTGCAATCGGGCGTATTCTATTCAACACAGAGCCCCACCTTGCAAAGGCATTGTAACATGTTGAGAACTATAACATGCATACATTATGAATATATAGTTTTATATGACAATTGAGAGACCCTTTTTTCATTCTTCTTTATCGCTTATTTGAGTAAAAGTTTGCTGATGATTGAAACTCTATCTCCAGGTACCTCAACAACAACCGGATATCGGTGCTGGATCAGGGCTGTTTCGGGAACCTGTCCAAAACGCTGCAAGTTCTGCGTCTGAACCGGAACAGGCTCTCAAACATCCCCGGCAAGTCCTTCCAGCTCCCCAGCCTGCAGCATCTGTAAGTCGCCATTCCATGCTGTTCCCTGTGGTACGATTGGCTGAAACTCGTGGCCATCAAACCTTGCTAACTCCTCATTGGCTGTGCCGTGTGTTAACAGTGATCTGAGCCGGAACCGTGTGCGACGCATCGAGGGCCTGACGTTCCACGGTCTGCTCGGCCTGCGGTCCCTGCGGATGCAGCGAAACGGCATCACGCGCCTCATGGACGGAGCTTTCTGGGGGCTCAGCAACATGGAAGTCTTGTAAGTCCTCCGTCGCCTAATGCCAGCTCACACTTGAAACTATAATGGTAACTTCAATGACTGAAAACAAATATGCTAGGTTTCTTGTCGTGAGATAACAAACAAATATTAAAGCATGTTTTGGAAACTGTAATATATTTCAATTGGCCATCAGTGGTTTTAATTAATCACCATATCAGTCAGATCACTCTAAAATTGATTAGTCCAAAAGTTTCGTCAATTCATGTAAATCCAAATAAAAGTAATAATTGTGTGTGTGTATCATGCAAGGACAGCATGTGTATTGTGCACTAACACCTGTGTGTGTGTGTGTGTGTGTGTGTGTGTGTGTGTGTGTGTGTGTGTGTGTGTGTATTGCAGGCAGCTGGAGTACAACAACCTGACGGAGGTGAGCAAGGGCTGGCTGTACGGGCTGCTTACCCTGCAGCAGCTGCACCTGGCCCACAACACCGTGAGCCGGATACGCCCCGACGCCTGGGAGTTCTGCCAGAGACTCAACGAGCTGTGAGTGCGCCTCTATTCGCCTTTTTCTCTCCTCCCTCCTTTTTCTCTCCTCCCTCCTTTTCCTCTTCTCCCTCCTTCTTCTCTTCCCCCTCCTTTTCCTCTTCCCCCTCCTTCTTCTCTTCCCCCCACTCCCCCACTCGGCTCTGCTCTGCTCTGGTTCTTTCTGTCTCCAGAACTTGTTTTTTCCTCACTCACTCCACTCACTCTCACTCACTCACTCACTCTCTCTCTCTCTCTCTCTCTCTCTCTCTCTCACTCTCTCTCTCTCACTCACTCTCTCACTCTCTCTCTCTCACTCTCTCTCTCACTCACTCCACTCACTCTCACTCACTCTCTCTCTCTCTCTCTCTCTCTCTCACTCGCTCACTCTCTCGCTCGCTCGCTCACGTCTGTTTGTCTTTATGTGCTCTTTTGTCTCGCCACTGTCTTTTTTGCAAACTCGCTTTCGCTGTTTGATTTGTTCTCTTGTGTTCCTTCTCTCTCTCTCTGTCTCTCTGTTTGTCTCTCTCTATTTCTCTTTGTCTCTTTCTTTGTCTCTCTCTCTTTCACACTCTCTCTGTCTTTTTCTTTTTTTTCTCTCCTGCTCCTCCCCCTCCCTCTCATGAGCACTACCCATACCACTTTGCTGCCAAAAACTTAAGCGAGCCAACAAATCGTACCTCTCCCTCTCCCTCTCCCTCTCCCTCCGCCTCCTTCCCTCTCCCTCTCCCTCTCCCTCTCCCCAATCTCATACCTCTCCCTCTCCCTCTCCCCCTCCCCAATCTCATACCTCTCCCTCTCCCTCTCCCTCTCCCCCTCCCTCTCCCCAATCTCATACCTCTCCCTCTCCCTCTCCCTCTCCCCCTCCCTCTCCCCAATCTCATACCTCTCCCTCTCCCTCTCCCCCTCCCTCCTCCCCAATCTCATACCTCCCCCCACCCCCGTGCCACGTCACACCCACAAAAAAGAGGGTAAGGGGGTTTGGTCCATAACCTCAGTGTGATGGAACATAAGTGGCGGTGAGAAATATGTCACCCCCCAACACACACACACACACACACACACACACGGCCCTCAGCACCCTTTTATTGTACGGTTATTGTTTCCAGCTAGCAGCCTTTGTTATGTGCTTTGTTGTAGTCAAGCATGTGTGTGTTTGTGTCTGTGTGTGTGCGCGTGCGCATGTGTGTGTGTGTGCATGTGTGTGGTTTTTTTCCCCAAATGAGGCTGCAGACCACCCCAGTAAACGTTTATCAGAATCACTCCAGTTTGAGATTTGCAGTCTCAATGTGAATACACGATAGTCCGTTTTAAATTACCTCAGCATTTCTTCTTGATTAAAAAAAAAAACCCAAGGTCATTGGCTCTCATTTTCTGAGCAAGGCTGGTCAGTAATGGCTTTTCCCCTCAGACACTGAAAGGGAACATTTTAATGGCTGCAGTTGGCACAAGTCAAGTTTGCCAAAGAACAGGAGGCACATTGCTCAATAGTGAAAAAAACAGCACTGCAATAACGAGCTTCTTACATGCACGAGAGTTTTGGAAAATGTATCTGCAAGCCTGAAGCAGAGCGACCGCCAGAGCGAGACTTTGGATGGCCATCTTAGCAGAGGCCACTTTGTATGTGCAGTGTTTCTGTAGCACGCTGTCATTATAATGAACACTTGCCACTTGCTTACTCATCTTTGTGATGTCAACCTCCGCGTTGCCAAGGAGACGGTGTCCTTTCCATGAGAACTACGAGAGATTCGTTACAACTGCACTTATTTGGAAGTGTCTGACAGAGCGAAAACTGCTGTTTGGGGTTGCATTCGGGCTCTTTTGCGGATTCGTATGATTAATAATGGCCAGTATTACATCAGTTACTCAAACCAGCGTGACGGCTAAGGACTACATTTCCCTTGAGATCAGAATTTACTGGAATACTTTTTATTAGCAGTTGATGAAAGATGATTAGAGAGACCATAGGCTAACTTATTCAGAAGTTGGCCCTGTTACAAGCATACACACACACCCTCACACACGCATACACATGCACATTTACCATTTTCACCTGTGCCTGAAGTTGTATATAGGTAGAATAGTTTCACTTTCATAAGAGAATTGCATAAAGGGGGTGGGTGGTGGTGGAAGAATTTGTGTTTATTTATGTTACCATAGCCTGCCCCTCTCTCTCTTTACCCATCATGCCTCTCTTCTCCCTGTGTTTTCCCTTTACCCATCCTGCCTCTCTTCAGAATCTGAATTACCCCTCCATAATTACATTAATTTACATTAATTGTCTTATATTTATATTAATTAAAATGTCAGTACCCCTCAATGCTGCTATTTTTGTGTCTGTGGGGTACCAGTACCCCTGTAATTCCAACTGTGCCTCTCTTCTTCTCCGCGTGTCTTTCCTTTACCCATAATGCCTCTCTTCTTCTTCTCTCCGCGTGTCAGGGACCTGAGCTTCAACCACCTGACGCGCTTGGAGGAGTCCAGCTTCTCCGGCCTCAGTGAACTCGACCAGCTTCACATCGGCAACAACCAAGTCAGCTTCGTCGCCGACGGCGCGTTCCGTGGCCTCTCACGGCTCCAGACGCTGTGAGTAAAGAGCACAAAAAAAAAGAATCCACATTTTTATGTCTGTCTGTTTCAAGGTTTTCATCTCTGTCTTACAGCTTAAGGCGGTAGAGTTTGTTCTTTTTTGCTACTTCCAAAGCAAGTGGTGTTAAGGGGAGGGGAGGGGATCGCAGTGGGAGGGAAAGGGAGAGTTGAGGGAGTGTGTGTGTGTTTTTGAGATTTCCAAACCAGAGGAGAGGAGTTAAATTGGGGTCTGGGGTCTCGGGTGCGTGTTGCCTTTCCCTCCCTCTAGTAAATCCCCACCCCACCCCCCAACCCCCACCCCATATCCTCCCTCTACCTTCACCCCGTCTCTGAGGCCACGGCGGTGGAAATCTACCTCTGGTGTTTGTTTTGGTACGTGAGATGGGTTAGCGCATTGTGGTTTTTCTCCATGAAATGTTTTGGAGGGGGCAAAAAAATCCGCTAACCTCAACGAGTCTTGCTTAAAGGAAAACTATATGCACATGCACACATACTTACTCAGACTTCTCTCTCTCTCTGTCTCTCTCTCTTTCATTCTCTCTTTCTCTCTCTGTCTCTCTCTCTCTCTCCCCCTCTCTCTCTCTCCCACACACACGTTGTACACATATTCACTCACTCATACACCGTTGAAACATACGTTGCCACACATGCACACACATGTTCATATTTTAATATTCCATCTCTCGTGCTCCCCTGTGTCACTGCAAAGCTTCACTCTCTCCTGCAGTTCACCCTCCTCCATCTTGCTTTAAACAGAACCAAATGTTAGCCATGCATGAGGGGTCATACAGGGCAGGTGTTCAGGGGGGTTGTTGGGGAAGGAGGGGTAAGAGAGGCAGGGAGCAATAGGGTTGGGGTAAAGGGGGGGGTGGAGAGGGGGGGGGGGGGGTCCCACATTGCCCCAACCCCCCCAGCTACAAAAAGACCCAATCATTTGTAACCAGGCATGCAGAGGAGAAAACAAGCTGTTGGAAATAATTTGGGGAAAGAGCAGGGGGGGGGAGAATGTGTGTGTGTGTGTGTGTGTGTGTGTGTGTGTGGTGGGGGGAGGGGGTGGTCGGGTGGTGGGGTCCTCAGGTTGGTTCCTGCCTCTCCAGATTCAGAAAGTAAAATTCCTGCCATGTGTCTGCCCCGCCCCAGCGCCAGACCCTCTCATACACACACACACACACACACACACACACACGCACCCTGTGTCTGACCCCCCTCCCCCACCGTGTCAAACCGCCTCACATCTGGGGTGTGCCAATTAGCAGCTCTGTGTGGTTGACTGAAAGGACTAACCAACTTTACCTTCGCTGACTCAATCTGGTGTGAACCTCACGCGCATTAAAAGGGATTTCAAAATGCCTTATTGTTCACAAAGTATTATTAATGGATGTTAGAGAGATGCTATTTATGTATCTGATATTACATGTATGTTTTTTTTTTTTAAGTAGTGCGAGTTGCCTTAAGTTGGAAGTACTGTTCACTGCAGATAATAGGCCACAACTACCCAGAAATATTTCACCTTCAGTAATGTGTTTGTTTGTTTTCTTTTCCCTTTTCCCTCTTTCTCCGAGAGCCGTTTTATCTGTGTAACAGGAAGTACTTATGGCTTTGCGAACAGCCCGAAAAGTATTTTACACGCAAGGTCTGAGTATTCCTTTGAGAGGGCAGAGCAATTGTGCAGCTCTTTAAAGACCCACAAAAAGCTCTCCGACACTTCCGACTGGCAGCACAGGGCCCCCAGTTTGGAATTCGCCCTCTACGCAAGCAGACCCGTCACGCAAAGGCCAGGGTTGCTGAAGGCTGGTGGGTGCAGCATGCATGCAATGAGGCTGGGGTGTGGAGTTTTAACAATGTGGTCGTGCTTTCATCTCTTGCAGGGATTTGAAAAACAATGAAATTTCGTGGACCATCGAGGACATGAACGGGCCTTTTCGTGCCCTGGACAAGCTGAAGAAGCTGTGAGTCTGGATTGTGTTGTTGTTGTTGTTGTTATTGTTGTGATGATTTTTTTTCAGTCTTAAGCATGAAATGTTTTATTTGAAAGTAAATTTCACTGCAGCTGACCATATAGGAAATGTTGTCGTTTTCCAGGTTTCTACAGGGAAACCGCATCCGTTCCGTCACCAAAAGTTCGTTCTCCGGGCTAAAAATGCTCGAGCACCTGTGAGTGTTTTCATTTCTCTCTTCTTAAAATACCCTAGGACCTTAAAAAAGTAGACGTGCAGTAATTTTCTTTTTTCTTTTATCCCTACCCCACTTTAAATAAAAGCAGACCCTCGTGCTATTTATAAAGGGTGTATTTAATGACGAATATAAATGTATTGGTCAATGTAAGCTTTCCCCATCTGAAATCAATTGCACATTGTCCCGTCCCTTGTGCAGGCATGTTTAGTTGCGCAATATGCAGAATATGTACTGAGAAGAGTGCCAGTCATTCACTGTAACTGGACTAGTTTTTTAATATGTTTTGCTTTTTTATGTCTCCAAATGCAGTGACTTGAGCAACAACGCCATCATGTCCATCCAGGCCAATGCTTTCTCTGAGATGAAACTGCTGACTGAGCTGTACGTTTATTTCACTACTTATATTACAACTTCTGACACTTTTTTTTTCTGCGCTTTCTCTTTTCTAAATCTGTAAATCTAGTTCCTTTTCTTGTACTCAGATCACAAGTCATTAAATCACACAATATTAAACATCTCATTCTTCTTACTGCTAAACACCTTTTAGCTTAGTCCTGGTTCAGGTCTGTTTCAGACAGCAGATTTACCATCATAACAGTGTGTTTGTTTCTATATACACCTTATGTGTGATTTTGTGGCTAAATCCTGCATCGGTCTTTTTTTTCACCTAGCTGTACTTTATCTTTCAAGGTTTAAATAATTTCATCATGTGCTAGTTCTGATCTTAGTCCTTAATCTCTCTCTCTGTCTCTCCCCCCATCTTTTCCATCCCTCCCTCCTCCCTCCCTCCTCCATCCCTTCATCGCGCCCCTCTCCGACAGCCACCTCAACACGTCCAGCCTGCTGTGTGACTGCCAGCTGAAGTGGTTCCCTCAGTGGGTGGCCGAGCACGCCTTCGTGCCGCTGGTCAACGCCAGCTGTGCCCATCCCCAGATGCTCAAGGCCAGGAGCGTGTTCACCGTCGCCCAGGACCAGTTTGTCTGTGGTGAGTGTGTGCCCCTGCCCTGTCGGCTGAAAAACGGCTCGCTTGTTGTTGGTCAAAGGAGCCAAGTTGTAAGCTACGTGTCTTTGGAACCGAAGAAGCCTTTTAGATGAAAGGTGAAATGTATTCAAGCTCCAAAAAAGCCCAGTTGCTTACAACTTATTCATCCAGGTCATGGTGGTCAAATGAGCTAAGCTGTAAGCTACATTTCTTTAGAACTGAAGAAGCCTTTTAGATGAAAGGTGAAATGTATTCAAGCGCCAAAAAAGCCCAGTTGCTTACAACTTAGCTCCTTTGACTACCATATACTGGATGAATAAGTTGTCAGCAACTGGACTTCTTTTTTGGAGGTTGAAGACATTTCAGCTTTCATCCAAAAAGCCTTCCTTAGAAGTTCCTTAGAAGTCCAGTTACTTACAATTTTTCATCTAAAAGGCTTCTTAAGTTCTTCAGAATCCAGTTGCTTACAACTTAGCTCCCTTGACTACCATGGCCTGCATGAATGAGAATCTTGAAACTTGTTGCTGTTCAAACAAGTCGAGGAGGGGCACAGGACCTTGGTGGTTGTTGTTTTTTTTTTCCTTTCTTTTTCTTCCTCCTCCCTCTTTCTCCTCCTTCTCCTCGCGTGCTATCCAAGTGGGATTAGAGGCATGGGACGAGAGAGTGGACACCCACTCTTTTCCACCCTGCCCCCCCTCCCTCTCTCCTTCTCTCCCCCTCTCTCCCTCTCTCTCTCCCTCTCTCTCCATCCCTCCTTCTCTCCCTCTCTCTCTCCCTTCCTCCTTCTCTCTCCCTCCCTCCTTCCCTCCCTCCTTCTCTCTCTCTCTCTCCCTCCCTCCTTCTCTCTCTCTCTCTCCCTCCCTCCTTCTCTCCCTCCCTCTCTCTCTCCCTCCTTTTCTCTCTCCCTCTCTCTCTCTCTCTCCCTCCTTCTCTCTCTCCCTCCCTCCCTCTCTGTCTCCCTCCCTCCTTCTCTCCCTCCCTCTCTCTCTGCCTCCTTCTCTCTCTCTCTCCCTCCTGTCCTCTCTTTGGGTTTGTTTGGATGGTCTCTGTTGCACGACTGCAGTCTTCTGCACTCCCAGCGCAGGTGGAAAATGTGTAATGGAAGTTTCTGGAAAACCAGTGGTTTTCCTATTAGCTCACAAGGTGTCTGACACAGGGGGAAAATGCTGTTATTTTCCTCAGTATGGTGTGTCTGGCGATATTATTTGGTCCGATTTATTAGGTCAGGTTCACGTGGGCCGAAAACTAAGAGTCAGTTGTGCGCGCGTGTTTGGTGTATTTTTCTGAGTGTATTTTCCTGGTTTGTTATTTTGCATCTTCTCTGCATGGTTTATAGAAGACGGCCCTGTCCATGTGGCTCCTGCGGACTCGCAAAACTATTTTTACTAAGTTGTTTATTTGCTTGTCGTGTGTATTTTTCTGAAACCCGTAATTAATTCAGTGTATTCGTGCAGCTTTCTGTATTTTGTTTGGGAAAAGCCTTGTGTATGTATGCATTTTCTGTGTACAGTGATCCCACGCTGTATCGCGGTTCACCTTTTGCGGACATTTTTTTTTAATATCGCAGACATTTTTCATTAATATATGCAGGACGAGTCACTATGTATGCTAAAGAAAAGTTCGTCAGAACAATATTATAATTTATAATATACTGTAACATATAAATATTGATTAAAACGCAGTAATAATTCATTGAAACATACAGTATTTTAAGGCTTAAACTATAAAGTGTAAATGTAAAGTTTTTCTGTATGGTCTGACTGTATTGCAGATTTTCACCTATCGTGGCGGGTTCTGGAGCGTAACTACGTTATGGCGGGGGATCACTGTATATCTGTGCATCTTCTGTGTATTTTTCTGGGTCATATTTTGCAACTGTAACATATAAATACTGATTAAAATGCAGTAATAATTCAATAATACATACAGTAAATGTTTGTAAACCAGTGTGTGGGAGGTGTATTTTAAGGCCTAAACTATAAAGTAAAATGTTTTGTATATGGTCTTGCTATATCACGGATTTTCACCTATAGCGGAAGGTTCTGGAAGGTAACTACTCTGAAAGATGGGGGATCACTGTATTTTTTCGGAAACTGCGTGGGTCACACTTTGCGTCTCGTTTACAGACGACTTCCCCAAGCCGCAGATCACGGTGCAGCCCGAGACGCAGTCGGCCATCAAGGGCACCAACGTGACCTTCGTGTGCTCCGCCGCCAGTTCCAGCGACTCGCCCATGACCTTCGCCTGGAAGAAGGACAACGAGAACCTGAACGAGGCGGAGATCCACAACCAGGCTCACGTGCGGGCGCAGGGCGGAGAGGTGACGGAGTACACCACCACCCTCCAGCTCCACCACGTGGAGTTCGGCAGCGAGGGGAAATACCAGTGCGTCATCTCCAACCACTTCGGCTCGTCCTACTCCAACAAGGCCAGGCTCACCGTCAACAGTAAGTGCTTGTCGCACTCTTTCACGAGTTGTCCTGTGGACCTAGCCTGGTAAACCCGCCCCTTGTACTTCATTTCATTTCGTGCAGAGGGTCTGGACTGGAATCTCTTGAGGTACATTTGCGATGTTCCAGAAACATCGATCCAATCAGCGAACAGAGGGTGTGTTCGTTAGCTGTGACGTTGACCTTGTGTGCTACATTTGAATTGCAGTGCGTAGGTAGGCTAATTGCATACGTGACGACCAGGTGTTAGCGATTGGGTAAAGGCAGAGGCGCTTTTTTAAAACTTCAGCAGAGTCCACACCTCCAGCAAATCGTTTCTGACGGTCTCTGTTCCAGACCCTCTGCACGAAATTAAATGAAGTACGAGGGGCGGGTTTACCAGGCTACTGTGGACCATGACCATGCTTGTGTTTTTTTTGTTGGGTTGTAAAATTAGACATAATGGGAATACAAGAAAGTAGCTAAACACCCTGGCACAACTTTAGTTTTACATGCCTTGATGTTTTTACTTGTTTTTTGTGTGTGTGTGTGTGTAGTTCTAGATGCTAATACAGCTGTCGTATGCAAATTTAAGTTCTCTTCTCAAAACTCTAAGCCAGAATAGTCACCCCTCAACTGTGAGCCAACATTAAAGCTGAAAAAGCGTCATTAATGTCACAAACCGAAACGTCACGAATGACTAATACGTTTTTGTGGGAGCATGCTGGTGTCTCAGACTTTGTTTCTGTTTTTTTTTACTTTGCTTTTCTTGGTCCAGCACTAGACTACTTGAGGCAGATGTGCAGCTAACATTAAAACTGACCTTGTGTGAACTTCCGTCCAACAGTGCTGCCTTCCTTCACCAAAATGCCCATGGACCTGACCATCCGGGCTGGCACGACTGCCCGACTGGAGTGCGCTGCGGTGGGGCACCCCTCGCCTCAGATCGCCTGGCAGAAGGACGGCGGCACAGACTTCCCCGCCGCCCGGGAGCGGAGGATGCACGTGATGCCCGAGGACGAAGTGTTCTTCATCGTGGACGCGAAGACCGAGGACATCGGCGTGTACAGTTGCACTGCGCAGAACTCGGCTGGGGCCATATCTGCAAATGCCACGCTAACTGTGCTAGGTAAATAAGATCAGATTGGCGTAACAACTATGTAAAGTTGGTCCTGTGGCAAGACAAATCATTTTCATAGGACTGTAGTTATCATACTAGTTAGCCTTACAAGTGTTAGCAAGTGATAATTATGCTAAGTCAACAAGTATCCTTGCTGGAATGTACATAGGCAGTTAAGGTGAGTTTCTAGTAGATTGAACAGTCTTTTGTCATTCATGTGACTGGTTGTCCTTGTTATTGTAAATATATCTGTATATTCTAATTTGACCTTCCTTTTAATAATATTTCCAGAAACCCCGTCGTTCCTGCGTCCCCTGACTGACCGCACCGTCGCTAAGGGCGAGACGGCCGTGCTCCAGTGCATCGCCGGGGGCAGCCCTCCGCCCCGCCTCAACTGGACCAAAGACGACAGCCCGCTGCTGGTCACCGAGCGCCACTTCTTTGCCGCGGGCAACCAGCTGCTGATCATCGTGGACGCGGCGGAGGGGGACGCGGGGAAGTACACGTGCGAGATGTCCAACCCGCTGGGCACGGAGCGCGGGCACCTGCGCCTGGTGGTGCTGCCCAACCCCAACTGCCCGCAGCCCCAGCCCACCTCCACCAACCTGGACGAGGACGGCTGGACCACGGTGGGCATCGTCATCATCGCGGTGGTGTGCTGCGTGGTGGGCACCTCGCTCGTCTGGGTCGTCATCATCTACCACACGCGCCGACGCAACGAGGACTGCAGTGTCACTAACACAGGTAAACACACGGGTGTGTGTGTGTGCGTTACAGTTACAGTTTTTAAGAAATTGCCAGGACTCTCACTTGTGGCAAAATGAATCCACAAGTGCAGTCCGTGCCCAAACATTGTGGACATACATAATTTTATAAGTTATATTATTAGTTATAAGTTATTGAGTTTTATTATTAATCGGGATAAACCATCGCTAGTTCATGTGCTGTCATAAATGTTGTTATTGCTAGCCATAGATTTGGAATAAAGGCATTCGTTACTGACCTCGTTCCATTCCGATTTTTTCTCCACAGACGAGACAAACCTTCCAGCCGACATTCCCAGCTACCTGTCATCCCAGGGTACGTTAGCGGATCGCCAGGACGGGTACGTGCCGTCGGAGAGCAGCAGCAACCACCAGTTCATGGCCCCCTCCATGGGCGGCTTCTACATGCAGCCCAAAGACATGAACGGTAAGACTCAAGATGACTTAATAAGATGTCAGCTCCAAAAGCTCAAAAAAAAGTCTAGTTGCTTACAACTTAGCTCCTTTGACCTTTTACCATGACCTGAGTGAATGAGAATCTACACAGACAGTTTCACCATCGTTTAGGATTTTTTACTTTTTTTTTTTTCTATCCCTTTCTATCCCCCATCAGACCATCCAGTTGCTATGCTAATGCACACTGTTTAAGTCAGGAAATTATTGCAGCTTCTGTTTCCAGTGCTTAACAGAGTGCTGATAATGCTAAGCTAATGACTTTGATACTGGGCAATTACACATACTGTGCTCAAAGTCTTAAGAGTAAACTAAAAGTACACTAAAATATTGTGCTGTCTTGTTTTTCAGGTCTGTGCCAGCTGGACACAGGAAGTGAGGCAGACATGGAGGCAGCCATTGATCCTCTGCTCTGCCACTACCAAGGCCCTATTGGCTCCCTCCTCAAACAGGGCAACATATACGGACCAGACCCCACTGATGTCTTCTCAGGTAGAGACCTCTCCTTCTCTCCCCTCATCATTCCGTTTCTGTTCTCCTCTCCTCTATTTCTCCTCAGTCTCCTGTTTTTTTTATTCTTGAGTTGCTGAATTTGTGGCAGCCATTTGCAGTAGATTGCATTGTATCATACATGGAGGTAGTTTAACTGGAGGTGGTGTGAACAATCCACGCCAGCTATTGTTGAACACCATTGTGTAGAGTTAACCAAGATGGTGCATGCTGAACACCATTGTGTAGAGTTAACCAAGATGGCGGATATGGCCAGAGAAGCCAAGAGCTGAAGCCTCCGTAAGCCTGAGTCATGTGCACGGCAGCCATTTTGGTCAACGCAAAATTAGGCTTCAACTGGCCGCAACATCTGATACCCCCTGGTATCATACTGTACTGAAATTATAATAGTAGCATTAGCTGGGGATTTTTTTAGTTGATAGCATGAAAGCATGCTGTAGTGACGGCCCAGTGCTAGCTTTATGTATGGGGTTTTCATTACATTGCATTGGAATCATGTAGAGTTTTGAAATAGATTGTGTTATTGGTAACTGTAGATGTTTCAGTATAGTAGCATGGAATTGTCATATACTGAAATCACAATACTAGCATCAGGATTAGCAACCATTGCTAACCATTTTCTCTCACACTCTCTTGCTCTCTCTCTTTCTCTCTTTCACTCTCTCTCTCTCTGTCTCTCTCTTTCTCAGGCTGTGGCTTGGACCAGAGGCCCATGTGCATCGACTCCTACAGCGGCAGCCTGAGCAGCTCCAAGAAGAGGGACTACTTCCCCTGCCCGTCCGTCGACTCCTACGACCACATGGCCTCCAGCGTCCTCGTGCAGCTACCCAGTGCCACCCTGCAGGGGGCGCTACACCCGCCTAGTGACGGCGGCACCGCCCACCTTGCCGACCCGGACTGCGGTGACTACAGGCGACCACGGCCCCCTTCCAGTGGCTTCATGGGTAAGCTTGCCTGTCAGAGTTTTGAGAAAGTGCCACAGTATTATCACATAAATGTGTAAAAGCTGCCTTTTTTGGCCAGGACTCATTTTAACAAAAAATAAACAGACTACTGTCTCAAACTGACTACACTGGTTAAACAAAGGACAAATAAATAAAAATAAATATAGGCGTTTCACTGGTATCCTTGCTTTTTGCCCTGTAGTAAAACTTTAGAGAGTGCAGTTATCTTGACGCTACGACCTCTTCCCTTGCTAAAACCTTTGGCCTCAGGCCTGGTCTAATGATGTATGAGTCAATAGCATTTCCAAATATCGCAGGCCTCTACAGGCTTTGGGTAGCCGGAACTGGCTTTTGCTTGGATCTGCACTTAACATAAATTGTGAAGTATATCCCTGCCTGCCTTTGGTATATAGCCCAGTCAGAAAATCCATTACTCCTGGAGGCAGTGGCAAGTTCAAAAGACAGTGCCAGGGTCATCCAAGGTTATTATTTGAAGTCTTTCAACCCTGAATGCCGGTGCCAGAGGAGATAAGCCCCCTGACTCAGGCAGCCAACCACTGCCAAACAACGTGATGGCGTCATGCACAGATTTAAGCTTGTTTTTCCCCCAAAGGTAGAGGAACTGAGGGCAGTGTAGGAATGGATTTTGTTGTTTTTTTTTTTTTTTTTTTTTTTTTTTTTTACTTGTAATCCAGTGGTAATCCACGGCACTGATGCCAAGCTATGAACACAGTGTCCAACAACGTTTAGATATTTTAAATAAGATCTATCAATAAATCTCACCAGAGCCATGACTTGTACACACACCTAAAAAACAACATGCACAACATTGTTCACCTTTGGGGAGAAATAGCACTTTGAACTAACAGATGTGTTTAAACCTTCTCAGGCACATTTGGGAAAACCCCCTGGAGGCCCCCTAAGCAAGTGTACCCTGGCTTCACATCAGCCGGGGTGACCCAGAACGGGGTCACCCTCCACGAGAACCCTTACGCGGCCCTGGACACAGACTCCAGCCACGAAGACGACAAGGACCCCGCCCTGAGGTATCAGGACCCCAAACAAGACCCCAGCCACGGCATCTACGAACAGCCCATCGACATCCACAGGACAGAAGGACCTTTCCAAGGATCCACGCAGCATAGCACGTAGCGACGTTGCTGTGTGTTGCTAGCAGTGAACTCTTTCATGTTTTGTTTTTTGTTTTGTTTATGATGGACATTTTTTTCTTTCAATTGAATTTTGACAAGAGAGGGGAAAGATGACCTAAAAGACAGACGTGCTACCTCAGTATGGACACTCACATTGAACGGACCCTTTTTTGTCTTTGTGAAAGGATGAATGGACGATTACATTTATAGACGTTTTTTTGTCTTTGTGAAAGGATGAATGGATGATAACATTTATGGACCTTTTTTGTCTTTATGAAAGGATGAATTGACAATTTATGCACGGACCTTTTTGTCTTTGTGAAAGGATAAATGGATAGTTATGTGTATGGACCTTTTGTTGTTGTGAAAGATTGAATGTAAACTGTTGTTAAGAAACCATTCAAAGTAAATGCAGACCCTATTGGGGTATAGTCATAAAGTCTTTTTTTTTTTTACTTTTGGGAATTTACTTCAATACAAGATATTGAATTTATATAAATATATAAAAATATACATTTTTATACAAAGTTTAAGTATATTTTGTAAATAAATAGTGTACATACCATTATTTTTGCGTACTTTTTTTCCTGAAAATGTAAAGTTAAAATGTTGCGACCAAGTGTATCCAGTTACTCATGCTTAAGCTATTTGCTGAGTAAAGCACCCTTTTGCACATACCTATATTCTAATAAAACATATGCCATGTGCTGCTACGTACATTCATGTTTTTGTGGCTGTCAGTTTATTTTGGTACTTGTGTATTTAGTGCTGCCTCCTCGTATGTGCAAGCAGTGGTTAAATTCGTGTTGGTAAGAAAAGGGGAGCCCTTCTTTACTCACAGTGGTCAATATCTCCCTCTATTGTATTACTATAAATACCATAGCAGAGGCAGCTCAGCTCCGGCTGGCTGTATTGCTGAGGAGAGCAGGCAGAGCTGTGCTCCGCAAGAATCCGGCCCAATTTAAACTCTGCATGCAGGTTTTGATATCTGCTGCTACCAGTGTGGTCCGCGTGGTCCAGTTGGGTGGGTATGGAGGTGTAATAAGTAGCCTCATTGCCAAGAATGTGGTTGACTTTGGTTTGGCTCCCAGAAGCTACAGGTGTTGAATGGACGCTTTTGCTAAATTACCTGTCTTTAGTTTAACTGTAGGTTTCCATGTCAGTGCATCTTTCCATGTCTGTGCATCTATTGTAACTATTTCGTTAGTTTGCTTTCATGTAGTCGTTTACTATTAACGTTTTAAAAAACATTAGCTCCAAATTGTGTCTTCACCTTCCATTCCAATACCTTCCTTTCTTCCTTTCCTGGTCTGTAATTGGACAGTCAATCCTATCCTCTATTACTAACCACTGTTTCCTTGACCTCGATAAAAGATGTGAAGAAGAATTCTCATCAGGACAAATGCTGTAATGGAAAATCTGACCACACTTCACTTGCATTTAACCACTCGACTACGTCAACTATCAGACTCCACACGTTAATGATGTGTCACATTTATTGGTGGTGGTTGTTACCGTACAAGGTTCCTGTCTATCTGTCCGTCCGTAGACGAAATCATGTCCGCTCCGTAACGTCCTCTCCAATTATTGTACGCAAATCATCTTTATTTGGTACGCTTTGAGGCACCTTTTCTAGCTTTCAAAGCTTTTTACCCATAATGTGTTTTACATACTTTCCAGGCAATCCAATCAGGAACTTTCCCAAGACAAAACAAAGCCCTGGTTTGCATTTTTCCCCATCTGCAGCAGCTGTATGAGCAGATTTTATTATGTGACAATGAAGGCTGCCCTAGAAACATCACTTATAATATTTCCTTTGTAGCTTCCATGTCTTCTAATCGAAATTATTATTACAGATCAACACATCCATAATATTTACCGGTGGCCATGGTTAAGGCAGAATGAGAAGGCAAAGTGTTCTCCACCGGCTTTGCTAGCCTTGTCAAGGACAGAGCGGCCATTATTTCTCCCGCCCGCAGTGCTTGCCCGGGCCTTGTTGACG
>CM050199.1:33353605-33358605 GCA_027475355.1 Coilia nasus
GGGGTGGTCTGGGGGTATGGGTGTTGGGTTTGTGTGTGTGTGTGTGTGTGTTTGGGAGTCAGGATGCAGGGTGGGGGGTGGTCTGGGGGTATGGGTGTTGGGTTTGTGTGTGTTGAGTGTGAGTGTGTGTTTGGGAGTCAGGGTGCAGGGTGGGGGGTAGGTAGTGGTGGGGGATGGGCGGTGCTCAGAGGTTGCACAGCCCAGCCCCCAGATTCCAAAATAATTTCCCGTCTTTGATTTTGCCTCCGGTGGAACGAGACAGGAAATCAACTATTCCTCAGACCACCACCACCGGCTGGCATTGTGGAGACCGGCCTAGAAGAATCCCCGCTTACTTACTTCCCCCACCCCTGCCCCCCTGCCCCCCTGATCACCACTGATCCCAAATCAGCTGTTGCCAGTCTCCTCTGACTCAGACCCAGTTCTAGTTCTGTCAGACTTGGGGCGGGAGCGGGGGGGGGGGGCGGACTCTGATCCCAGACCACCTACTTCCCCCATCCCCACTACTGCCCCCCCTGATTACCACTGATCCCAAATCAGCTGACCCAGACCCAGTTCTAGTTCTTCCAGGGTGGGGAGTCAGGGGGTGTGGGGGGGGGGGGGGGGGGGGGGGGGCGGGGGGGGGGGGGGGAGTACCGCTGCCGGACTCTGATCCCAGACCAGTGGTCCAGGCCTCCACCCGTATGACTCAGCGGACGGAGAAAATGGATTTAGCATGCCGGAGTCTTATCTTGGTGCCAGACACTGGGAATTTCGTAGCTAATTTGCCCTCATCGCTGCCAGATGTGGCAGGACGGAGACAGATGTTTGTGATATTCGACGGCCTCCGGGCAGTCCTGCTGGAATTGTTATTCTTTTGTTGTGAGTCGAAGGAGATGTTCTGCGAGAGTGGGGGAAGGGGTGTGTGTGGTGTGTGTGTGTGTGTGTGTGTGTGTGTGTATGTGTGTGTGTGTGTGTGTGTGTGTGTGTGGTGTGTGTGTGTGTGTGTGTGTGTGTGTGTGTGTGTGTGTGTGTGTGTGTGTGTGTGTGTGTGTGTGTGTGCGTGTGTGTGTGTGTGTGTGTGTGCGTGTGTGTGGTGGGGGGGGTTGAGCAACCACATTTTTCATACTTGCCGAGTATAATGCAATTTTCAAGATTCTTTTGGTGAGTGCTTCAGGAACATTGAGAGTGAATTTTTATTAGCCTCAGCAGAACTCAAAGGCCATGGCCCCCTCTCTTTTTCTTGTTTTGTTTTTCTGCGTTTTCTAGTGTATCGGGTCAACCATGGCCTTATAACCCCACCGCCAACAAAAGCGAAAAAAAAAACAAGAAAAAAAAAACAAGTACTCTGATGCATTGTTGGCAAGTCCACTCTTGCTGGTGCCTCTTTTTTTGTTGCAGTAACTCAAAACCACGGCACGGTTTGCCAGCGGGACTCGTTCGCCCCGATCGCCGCTCATCCCTCACTGCGCCGTACAACGCAACAGAAGACGATCCGCTGGAGTTCTGCTACGGGTCGGGCTGCCGGCGCCGGCACGAGAGAGAGAGAGCTGGGCGGGTGGGTGTAGGGGTGGGGTGGGGTGGGGGGGTCAGGGGGTGGCGGACCACCAGTGTCTAGTCTATTGGGTCCGATGGAGTCAGCAGACAGACTGTAAAGTGCCATTGGGCCCAGAGAATGAAAATAATGAAATAAAAAAAGAGTTCTGCTGCATGTGCGGCCCAGTGGTGCTGTAACACCTCCAGCGCTCCAAACTCCAGCGCTCGCGTGCCAACTGAGAGACGCCTCTCCGACACTCAATGTAAACTCCCACAGCACACACACACACACACACACACACATACACACACACACACACACACACACACACACAGTCTCTGTCTGCCTCTCTGTCTGCTCGTGTGTCTGTCTTCATTTGTCTTATTCTAATCCACACACACACACACGCTCTGTGTCTCATCTACCAAAACACTCATACACGTCTCTGCCTGTCTGTCTGTCTGTCTCTCTCTTACACGCACACATTGACACACACACACACACATACACAATCACACACGTATACACACATTTACAAATGTACACATCCATAGACACACTTTCACAGTCAGACAGATAGACACACACATGCACACACTCTCTCTCTCTCTCTCTCTCTCTCTCTCACTCTGTCTCTCTCCCTCTCTCCTCCCTCCCTTTTTCAATCCCTTTGTTTCTCCGTCGAGCTGTGAGGCCGTGCTCGATTAAAAGCAGATATGACTGAGTTCTTTTTTTTATTTCTTTTTCTTTTTTCTTTTTTCTCCCCCCATCTTACTTTTCCAACTTGCAGATGTTGCCATAAATCAGAGCCTGGTCCTGCCTCAGCAATGGGCCGTCTGACAAATGTTCCACAATAATGTTCCCTTCTTCAAAAAAAAAAAAAAGAAAGGGAGGAGAAGAAGAGGGGGAAAAAAGAGGTTGGAATTTTTTGAGCGGCTGCTTATAGCTCTTTCAGGAGCATTGTAAACTCCCAGCCCTGCCGACACAGGTGAGGCCCCAACGGCAATAAATAAAGACACTCACTCTCTCTCTCTCTCTCTCTCTGTTCCTATCTTTCTCTCTCTCTTTTCCTCGCTGTCTGTCTCTCTCTCCCTCTTCCTCTCTCTCTCTCTCTCTCTCTGTTCCTCCCTTGTTCTCTCTCTCTCTCTGTTCCTCTCTTGCTCTCTCTCTTCCCCTCTCTCTCTGTCTCGCTCTGTCTCTCTTTCCCTCTCTCTCTGTCTCTCTCTCCCTCTTGCTCTCTCTCTCTATTCCTCTCTTGTTCTCTCTCTCTCTGTTCCTCTCTTGCTCTGACCAACTCCCTCTCTCTCCTTCTCTCTCTCTCTCTCTCTGTTTGTCTCTCTCGATTTCACTTCACCTCCTTCTCTGTCTCTTTCTCTCTCACACACTTTCTCTCTCTCTGTATCCATTTCTCTCCTCTCTCTCACTGTGTCTCTCTCTGTCTTTCCCTCTCTCTCTCTTTCTGTCTGTCAGTTTCTCCATATTAGTTCTTGAGCAATCACTGCATATCTTTGATGGAGCTCACTCTTGCTGCTTCGCTCTCTGTTCTATTCTTGACTTTGATCTAAGACTCTCTGTGAAGGAGCTTGTGGATGTTTTGTTGTGCTGACCACAGATGAGAAACCAAATCTGTGAGTCAGAGAGCACTATTTTTTTTTCCCCCGAACCCAAACATGTTTCTTACCAGAAACTGAAATCAAAACATCAGATTTAAATAGTGTTTGTTTGCCTTGGGATTATCTTTGTTCGATTGAGTTTGTCTGAAATGTCAACTCAGGGAAGTTTGGCATTCCCAACACTGTAGCAATAGCATCCAGAGGGACAGACAGGCAAGCTGAATCAAACACAGTCAGATGTTTTCAGACACAAATGAATGCTGGCAGTGCAATATTGATTTGATCTACAATGTGCACAACTCAAGGCCTCAGAAATGATCTTCAGGCTACAGTTTGTTGACAGTCTCCTCGATCGTGCTGGAAAATCAGTCTTCTCCAATATATAAACATGCAGCATTGCAACAGAATGCTCAGCTACACAGTGACAAAATTCAAGCTGAGCTCAACTCTGACTCCAAATAGAGGTTGTGGAAGATCTAACTAAAGTATAAAAGATGGACTAAGATCAGGGGGGTAGTGGTAAAATCAGAGGTGGGTAAACTATGAATTTTGTGATCACGGTGAGATGGATGCATTGTGCGACACAAGATGTTTGAACAGTCCCAGTGCATTTTAATGGTCTCTAGTGCACATATAGATGACATAGTGTGATTTTGGAATGTTAGAAATTGTGTTTGATATATAAATTGTACTATAAGGCGAATAAACTGTATTGATAGATGGATAAATTAAGAGGTGAGTAAACTCTGTTTACTTGCGTTTATACTCCACTACATCTCTGACTCCTAGTGTCACAACTAGGGGTGGGTATTGGCAAGGACTTCACGATACATATGTCACGATACGATTCTATCACAATACATTGCAATACTGGGTATATTGCGATATATTGCGATATTCTACATTTTTCAGAGAAAATGTCAAAATAGAGCTAAATTATCAGTTGCTATTTACAATCTAGATAGTCTCACATCTTATCAAAACTTAATTAAATCAACATAACTCAGAGTTAATGAACTCAATGTAACAGAAAAACATAAAGTGCATAGGATTGGTGTCAGAAATTGATATAGTATATTGTGAAAATTAGTATTACGATATTGATGTTTAAAACGATACAGTGTATTGCGATAAGATATATTGCGATATGATATATTACGATATCTTTTGCACACCCTATAGTCACAACTACACAGTATTTTCAGAAACCCACTGCTGGATTTGTTCAGTTTCACTGATGCACTGATTGATTGACTGATTGATTTGTTTGATGTTTGTTTGATATTTCCACCTAGAAGGTTATGTTTTAATGTTGCTAGTTAGCAACTTTACTCAAAAAGCTATGAATTTATGGCAGTGATGGCTTAGCGGTTAAAGTAACAGCCCCACAACCAGAGGGATGTGGGTTCCAAGGTGGGCAATTATGGCTTCCTCCCTCCCTCTTCATGCGACCAGCGGCCTTCTCCACATCTCCAACACCCATTACTTGGTAACTGAAGAGTGTTAGGTTACGGGGCCCATTGCTAGGTCATGGGGCCCATCGCTAGGTTACCAGGCCCATCGCTAGCATACGGGGCCCATCGTTAGGTTACGGGGCCCATCAGTAGGTTACGGTGACCATCACTAGGTTATGGGGCCCATCTCTAGGTTACTGGGCCCTAAGTCGCTAGGTTACTGGGCCCTAGGTCGCTAGGTTACGGGGCCACTCTGTTCAAACCCCCATGCCTTTGTGTCTTTCAGAGTTTCAACAGAAACTAAATCACCCCCTTCCTGTCTTCAGGTGACTCAAGATGAACATTCTCACAGCTCTGCAGCTCATTCAGCATGCGTTAAAGCATCTGACCCTTATCTCCCCTTCTCTTGCACACACA
>CM050199.1:33366105-33426105 GCA_027475355.1 Coilia nasus
AAATTTTCCTCTGGGGTCCCTTTTCGGTGTTTGTAGTAGCTCACGAGGCAAAGCACGGCAGAGCAAAGGTGAAAAGACACTGTGGCACTGTTTACTTCGCAAACGGATCTGTTGCTTGTTTAAGATCTAAAGGCCACAAAATGGCCACTGATACTGGAGACACGGCTCTCTGTGTGTTGGTTTGGCGTGATGAGCTGTTTGCTTAACTAATCCCCACTTTAAATAATGTCCATCCTACTTTTCACTATATGGTAATGAAGACCAAACTATTATTTTACAAGCCCACAGTAAATAACACAAGTTAACATTCATAACTGTTCTGGAGTTTTGTGCATTCTTCACTAAACAAATGTTGACTCTGGCAGTTGTTTATTTAAGAAAATATTACAAATCAGCCTGGATTTGACAGCCCATGGCTGCAGACAGACCCTATCGCTTATCTGCCTGAAACAAAGGAGCTGGCATTATGGCGTAAGGTGTATATATTATGCTGTCAAACATTTACAACTGTGCATACTTCACATAGCATGCATCATGTGAGATAAGGCAAGCTGTCAAGAGGAGTTTTGTGATCTGTCTCAGCTCAGGCTTGGACACAGGCATGTTGTCGGCATTAAATGACACATTTCTCAGCATCTCTGCACGGTTTATCTACGAAGTGTCGGGGTTTTCAACAACGCACCTTTTGTATTTCAGCAGTGCATTCGCTGAGACAGAGTTTAGAAGAGCTTTTTTTTGTGGAGTTGCATGTGCTCATTCTGTATGACGTCAGTCAAACCAGTGCCCCTGTGAAAAGTAGTGCTATCCCCCTCCTGTACAGCTCCTCCCTGGCTACTGGTGCTATGAAGTTGCACAATCTTGGCTGGCACACATTCTGAAACCCTTTGCTATGGCTTTGACATGGCTATGGACACTATGGACACTAACCCATACAGATATTCACTGGTGCATTTGAAACAATTGTGTCAGTACATTGTAGGCTATGAAGTGCTATGAAGCTATGCACAGTCTTGGCTGGCACACATCCTAAAACCCTTTGATATGACTATGGACACACTAACCCATACAGATATTCATTGGTGCACTTGAAAAAATGGTGTCAGTACATTATAGACTACACAATGCATATTTTTTTCTTTGCCTAAACAGGCCTAATAACAACCTGTCCAATCCTTCTATCACACCATATAGCCTATGCATTATTATTAAAATGTAGGCCTAGTTGTTGATTGTTGAATTTCGTAGAGGCAGTCCATGAGAAACTGTCAAGTGTGACGAGAGGTTTATGGCAGGTATGCAGGAACTGGCTGGGGGCTGCTGTGCTGACAGAGGAGGCGCATTCATTGCCCGTACAAGCACATGTTTCGGCCTGACCTGTTGTGGAAACAGTGAGGCGCGCAGGCGGCTAATATTTATTGTTGGGTTTTGTGTTACAGTGCAGACTTAGTGCAGACTACGGCTTCAACGGACGCCTCTGCAGAACTGGCTGTGCCTGAGTGCCCTACTCGGCGAATGAGCCGGGGAATCCCAGTTCTCCCTACGCGGCCACTACTTTTCAGAAAAGATTTGCTAAGACCAGGTGGCTTTTCAGCGCTGCATCGATGATTGATCGGTCCGATTCTTTGAAGCCCAGCCGTTTTTCTTCTCTTCTTTGAAACGCTTTATTCTGCACTGCCAGAAAACCAAAAGAGTACAGTTGAGACCCTGGAGACATCATCTGAGATGTGCGTTTTTTCTGTCTCTCGGCAGCCCACCCAGAAGAGCATTGCCTTCGATATTTAATAAAGTAGGCTGCACAGCTCTCTTCTTGGTAGGTTTATCGGATCAGTGCCAAGTTACATATACCATCCCAAAGACAACCCACACACATACGCACACACATCCAGCCACCCCCCACACTCACAGGCACGCACACATTCTTCACTGCACCAGTCCTAATTAGCGTGATCCAATTGGAAATCAGAGTGAAGAGTTAAACAAAAATGTTCCAATGTGCAGTTAATTTAGACAGCCATCACACTCTTTTTCATAACAAAGATTTTCTAATGTTTTCCAGACGGCCTGGAATAAGCGAGGGCCTGCAACGGCTCCATCAGCACGTTAGATAATGTCTTGGCAGCCCGGCGTGGATTTCTGAAACATAAATAAAATTATTAAAGAGCCATGTTGGCGCAGGCAGTACTAGTGAGTCCCAGGGCGCCTCCTGCTGGATAGACAGACACACTATAAAACAGGACGTATAATTTTTTTGTTGCTGCCTGTGAAGAAAAGCAGAGACTACTAAAGAAGGACAAGAAACAAACATAATCTGGAGGAAAACTGTGCGCATGTGTTTGCGTGTGTGTTTGTGTGTGTGTGTGTGAGTGTAAGGGGTGGGGGTAGGGGGCAATGAGGGGAGGAGGCAATATGGGTTACATCAATCCTGTCCTGAATTACTGTCATTATTGTAATGACTTTGTAATGTTTGCTTTCCGGGGGCCAATAATTGTTACCAAACCTGGTGTTCAAAGTGCAGGTGGACAGCCCGCTCTGACAGAGAGGCAGAACCGAGGGGGGATGGGACGTGGGGGTGGGGTGGGGTGGGGTTGGGTAAGGAGGAAGGGGTACACCACTTTCGATGATAGCGGGGTTGGGGCTTCATTAGTGGGCCGGGCCGGGCTGGGCCGGGCCGAACTGGGTCCTGGGTCTGGTCGCTGGTGACATGCGAGGAGGAGTGAAAGGGGAAGGAGGGGTTTGCTGCTCAGCTCTCAGGGAACACACCTCCCCCCTCCTCCATACACACACACACACACACACACACAAATATATACACACACACCCATACACACACACACACACACACACACACATACCCAGGACCCGATGTAGCTCACTGGGTTGGGCTATAAATCTGTTGCTGTGTGGAGACGACCAATAATCCCTACTCACACACAGACAGAGACAGAGAGAAAGGGAGAAACAGAGAGAGAGAGGGAGAAAGAGAGTGAAAGAGAGAGAGAGATAGAGAGAGAGTGAGAGAGAGAGAGAGAGAGAAAGAGGAAAAAGAGAAAAAAGACAGACAGAGACAGAAAGAGGTTGCAATGTTTCACAAAGGACAAGGGGATGTCCTTCCAAATAAAGAACGAGGCAGATAAGTTTGACTTTAAAAAATACTTACTTTTTTTTGACAGTTCAAATCAGTTTATTGTCTCTGAAAAAACATAGTTTACAATTGTTTTATTAGCTGATTAATTGTTTGTCTGTTGTGGCCAATAGGCTGTACCATACAGCAAAGGTGGTGACTTGGGCTGACACGCTGATACCAGAGAGGGCAGTGTAAAAAGAGGCTCATCTAGGTCATTAGTATAATTCATAAGTCTTTGGATTACTCCTCCATAATTAGGGGGTACTACCTTTTATGGGGGTTTACCTTTTAAGCTTTACATTAGGTAAGGGATAACGGCCGACGAGGTGACCAGTTCCGTGGAATTAATGGCTAGGTGGAGGCGAAGAACTTCTATTCTTCTAAGAACAACTATTTTTGAGATCTACTTCAAAGGAAGTCAGTTAATTCCCACCTCGTCAACCAATCAGAAAAGAGAATTCCATTGTTAAGGGAGATAATTACAGTTATATGCCAGTACCCCCCAGCCCTGACATTGTTCTGCTCTTGGGGGTACCGTACCGATGAGGGGGTACCGTACCCCCCAGTACCCCCGAAATTCGAATTATGGTTAAATCTCTTCTTAGCTCCCCATATCTATGTTACCAACAGGGCAGCACTAACCGTGGTGGGGAGAAGTGACCCTGATGGAACCAGCGCAGATATATGATAAATACTCATTTTCCATGTGCTGTGAGTGTGTTTGGAACGAGAGGCTCTGTGCAATATCTGTTTGTGTCTGCCATGTTTCTCGATGTGACATTTTGTACACTGCCGCAACCTTGCGTGACGCTGTTGCTGCTACACGACTACACACACACCAGCCGGTGCCCCCCATGTAAACCTCATGGCCCATAAAGTCCAGATGAGAGCACCACCCATACCTCCACCTCCTCACATGTGCGCCCCACATAAAGGGCCCCCGCAGGAATGGTGGAGGGGCCAGGCAGTCCACGTCAGCCCCACTTTTCCACGGTTGAAAGTGACTAATAAAGCAATGAATTGGTACGATAGAGTCCAAAGTTTTTTTGCGACGACCTTGTGATTGCGGGGAAACTATTGTCGAGCAGATTCCTGCCCTCTATCTCTCTCTCTCCCTCTCCCTCTCAACAAAGCATTTCTCTCTCTCTTTCTTGTCTTTTCTTTTTCTCTTTTCTTTGACTCTGTCCTTCTTCCCTCCTTCAGTCTTTTTTTCCAGACCCCCAGATGGTCTTTTGGAGTCTGACTCTTCAAAGTCGGCTTAGACAAGCTTGCATCAAAAGGACAGATTCCACGGCTTTCGGAGTGTTGTAATTACCAGACGGCAAACACATATGCTGGCCATATTGTATCCGTCACTGCACACACACACACGCACACGCGCGGCACGTTTTTAATCAGCCCACCGCAGGGACACAGAAAGTTTGACACCCAGAAAAGCCACTCTAACACAATAGCAATAGGGGATCACAAAAAAGAAAATTGGCATTCAATTGTTTATTAAGTAGTAATGGGGCTGCTCGAAGGGAACAGAGGGGGAAAGTCATTTGAGGACCCAAAGAGAGGAGAGTTCACACACATCACTACAATAAAAGGCCTGATATCGTCACGTCTGCCATTTTACCCTGCCTTAATGCTAAATCATTTGACAGTAAAATGAAGTATAAACAAAAGGAGAACAATTTGATCACATTTAAGTATGGGACGCTAAACCATCTACAAAACTTAAACATCTCTCCATATCTGAACGCTTCCATAAATTGTTCCTGTCAGAGATTCAGGCATGACAATCTCCTGGCGACAGACGCTGCTCTTGATGGAGGGTCCTCCACGTCTGTTTCTCATTTGTTTTGGCACATGCTCAGGGCTAGTAAAACAACAATTCAGACTCACGGCTGCAGCCAGCCAACTGCATAACACATAACATGAACAACATGGGGAAGGAGGGATGGATGGATGGGAGGGAGAGAGAGAGAGAGAGAGAGAGAGAGAGAGAGAGAGAGAGAGAGAGAGAGAGAGAGAGAGAGAGAGAGAGAGAGAGAAGATGAGGAGAGAGAGAGAAGATGGGCAGAGAGAGAGAGAAAGAGAGAGCAGCGTGGAAAGGGGGAGAGAAGGAGGGTAAAGACAGGGAGAAAGAAAGAGAGAAAGAGCAAAGGGATGAGAGAAAGGATGAGGAGAGAGAGAAAGAGAGAGAAAGGGAGAGAAAGAGAGCAGCCTGGAAAGACGGAGAGAAAGAGAGAAACAAAGACAGCAGAGGGAGGATAAAGATAGGGAGAAAGAAAGAGAGAAAGAGCGAAGGGATGACAGAAAGGATGAGGAGAGAGAGAGAGAAAGAGAAAGCGAGAAAGAGAGAGAGAGAGCAGCCTGGAAAGAGAGAGAGAAAGAGAGAAAAAAGATGGGGAGAAAGAAAAAGAGAAAGAGAGAAAGAGCAAAGGGGTAGAAGAAAGGATGAGGAGAGAGAGAGAGAGAGAGAAAGCGAGAAAGCGAGAAAGAGAGAGAGAGAGGAGGTGAAATAGCAATCCAGAGGGAACGAGGGATGAGAGAGGGGTGTTGGAGGAGAAACAGAGAAAGAGAAAAGAAAGACTGAAAGAGACAAAGAGGGCTAGTGAAGGAGAGACTCGTAGTGGGTGGGTTGGGGGGGGGGGGGGTAATTCCTGGTGAAAAAGTCACAGCCCAGCATCACATACGGGTGCACGCGCACTCATACACACACACACAATCATATATACACACACAAACATGGTGCATGCACACTCATACACACACACACACACACATACACAATCAGACAGCCACACTCAAAGGGGGGGGGGGGGGGGGGGGGGGGGGGGTTGGTTAATTCCTGGTGAAAAAGTCACAGCTTAGCATCACACACACACACACACACACACACACACATGCATGTGTGCACACACACACACAAACAGGCAGACACATTCATGGAGGGGGGGGGGGTAATTCCTGGTGAAAAAGTCACAGCCCAGCATCACACGAACACACACACACACACACTCAATGGGGGGGGGAGGATAATTCCTGGTGAAAAAGTCACAGCCCAGCATTTGACCACATGTGGCCTGAGCGTGCCTCCTCATCGCTGGGCCTGGGCCGAGCCTGCGCCTGTCTCCAATGGAGCTGTGTGTGTGTGTGTGTGTGTGTGTGTGTGTGTGTGTGTGTGTGTGTGTGTGTATGTGTGAGAGAGTGCGCCTGTCTCCAATAGAGCTCTGGAGCTCTGTGTGTGTGTGTGTGTGTGTGTGCGAGTGCGCCTGTCTCCAATGGAGCTGTGTGCGTGTGTGTGTGTGTGTGTGTGTGTGAGAGTGCGCCTGTCTCCAATGGAGCTGTGTGCGTGTGTGTGTGTGTGTGTGTGTGTGAGAGTGCGCCTGTCTCCAATGGAGCTGTGTGCGTGTGTGTGTGTGTGTGTGAGAGAGTGTGTGTGTGTGTGTGCGAGTGCGCCTGTCTCCAATGGAGCGCTGCTTTGAAACCGTTTCCATGCACTCGCCAGGCAAACTTGCAAACATCTGCATTTTCCATTAGAAGTGGTTTCTGACTGCTGTGTTTTTTTTTCATAGGCAGGGGTGGGGAAGAGGGGAGTGGGAGGGGGGTGGGGTGGAGGTGGGAGTTTGTGGATAGAAGTTTGACAGGGCAGAACCAGACAGGGGGAGTGGGATTTGTGTGTGTGTGTGTGTGTGTGTGTGTGTGTGTGTGTGTGTGTGTGTGTGTGTGTGTGTGTGTGTGTGTGTGTGTGTGTGTGTGTGTGCATGTGTGTGCGTTTGTGTGTGTGCCTGTGCGTGTCCCTGTGCGTGTGTGTGCATGCGTGCATGCATGCATGCATGCGTGCGCGTGTGTGTGTGTGCATGTGTGTGGGAGCGGAGTTAGGTTGGGGTTAGGTTGAGGTGGTCACTCATCTGTGTTGAATCCTCTCTTCTGTCCTCAGGGGTGAGCCATCACGAGGCACAATGATGAAATCATTTTTAATCTTTCTTCCTGAAAAAGGATGTTGACTCAGATAAAGGTTCAGTATACTTTATTTCAAATGAGGACGCACTGTACCTTCTGAGTCAGTATCTTGTCATTAGTCTATCAAAATTGTTTTCCAAAACAGAATAGAATAGAATAGAATAGAATAGAATAGAATAGAATAGAATAGAATACAACAGAATAGAATAGAATGTCTTTTATTGTCAATATATACATGTACAGTGAGATTAAAAGCAGCTCCTTCTCCAGTGCAGACATGTGTGTGGAATATTTACAACACAGAATAACATTAATAATAGTGCAAGAGAAGATAAACAGTAAAATAAAAGGGGTGTAAGGTGCGCCGTTCATATGTAAAGCATAAATAAGGTTTATACATAGTGTAATATGCAGTGATATTGATATGCAGTCTTAATCAATAAACCAGTAGGGACCTCTACAAATATTTGACCGAAGCATTTAGGCGTTTGTTTTTACTCTCCTCAGTCTACATAATCAAAGTAGGTGTTTTGACATGCTAGCATACAAGTAGGTGTTTTGACATGCTAGCATACGAGTAGGTATTTGGCCTTGACTTTACTCTATGTTTCTTTAGCTTGTTGTATCCTCCTTTTGTAAGTCGCTGTGGATAAAAGTGTCTGCTAAGTGTAATGTAATGTAATGCAATGTAATGTAATGTAATGACGTGCACAAGGAAGCTTCGTAACGTGGTGTCGCTACCAGTGGCCCCTTGGTCAAGTCTGGAGCTACAAAGCAAAGTGGGAAGTGTTTGCTGAAACACCGACCTTAATTTGGGGCCCTTCATCTCCACAGCAGGCTTTCCCCAACAACCCCCCCACGTTTGATTGTTCACACTGAACGACATTTTCTGCCCCCTCCTCCCTCCTTCCCTCCCTCCCTCTTCCCGAAACCCATAACCTCGTCGAACAAGTGAGAGACTGCGTGGTGCCACAGCCAGCAGCCCTGACCAAGTTCCCACAATCCAGTCTGCTAATCTCTAGGCGCTCTAATTGGGTAATCAAGTCGACTTGCCTCCACAGTGCAAATGAGGTGTGATGACCTTTCTGCAAAAAAAAAGGCACGGGTTTTCCCCTTCAACTCCCCCTTGCCTGGGACAAGGACTCAATTTTCTAAGCCCTGTGTCGAGGTATACGTAGTGCACTAGAATATATTAAATATTCCACAACTAAGAGCATCCCCTGTGTGACTTTGAGACGATCATATATTATGACCAATTCAGAGTGTTTTTGAGGGCCTCTGAGAGCATGTTTCACTATGTGACTATTCGATGCGACTATGTGACTTTTCGAGGTGTAGTGCACTATGTGACTTTGAGACAGGCATATATTATGACCAATTCAGAGTGTTTTTTAAGGCTTTTGAGAGCGTGTTGCAATGATTTCCCATCTAAGAAGCATGTTGCATCATTCATGTGGACGTCATTCAGCAATTTCTGCTGCACCAGATCAAGTGATTTCCAGATTTCCAGCTGTGACCTAAAATCATACAGCAAAAAATATTTACATGTGTGGTGTAACTGTTCACGATGCTCTCCCCTGGACAAAACTTCATGGTATTGATTTAATAACAGGTCTTTATATCATTTTCATTCATTTTTCCCAGATGTTTGACTATACAGTATCTGTTTGATATAAGATCTGAATTGAGAGTCCAGTGATACTTTGAAGGGGGTTGAAAGGTGGGGGGTGGGGAGGGGAGGGGGAGTGAACATTCCTGTCCTGGTGAACCCTCAACGAACCCAAACACTTACATGTCCAACAAACCTATAGCTCTAGACTCTATTATATAGGTGCAGCACTTAAAATGTGTTATTTCAGTGGTATAATAAGAAGGCCTAAAAGATAATAAAAATACATGGCGAAAGGGGCATGGAAAGGTGAACAGTGTACATTGTACAAGACCTGTCAACATCGAAACATCAAAATCTGAGAATTTGACAGGATTCTGTGTCAGGTTGTGGCACTGCCAAAAAGGATAATCCCCGCTCTCACATTTTGCAGCAGGGCCTAGTAGCTCTCTTTCCCTTGTCGGAATGTGCCACAGCGGAAAAAGCAACTGATACCACTGATGCGCACTGAGCTGTGATAGCCAAAGCACTGATGTTTAGCAGGGGTCCACTGTCTGAGGTAAAATATGATGTTTTTTTTTTGTTCCTATTTTTTTTAACTAACGGAATAAAGCCAGTGGTGTGGACTATTGTATAACCTAATGTCGGATCCAAGCTCAAGCAGAGGATACACTGCAGACATAAACACATCGTCAGGCTAGTGTGCCTGAGCCAGCGGGGCTTTTAGAGCAGGGCTTTTTGCACTAACTTCATCACTCAGTATGCTGCTTGCCACTTTGGACACACCTTGCACTATGAACTGACATGTTGACACTATCTCTACCACCCAGTATGCTGCTCACCACTTGGACCTACTGTGAAGTCCTTGGTCTTCACACTGACATTCAGTATGCTGACCATCAATTGGACTCACTTGTACTCCTTGATTCTTTTGTACTGATTGTATCTCTACCAATCAGTATTCTGTTCACCAACTGTACTCAAGTTTGTGTTGGCTGTTGTCTGTCTGCACACTTAGAGAGTGTGCAAATATGTCTTTTATGTCTTTTTATAGCATAGTAGTTTTGTAGTTTTTATTAGTACATTATTTATACTCTATACTTTGCTCTGTGTATACCTTGAAGGGAGGCTTTAAATCTCACTGTACTGTGTATAATGACAATAAAGGCGTTCTATTCTATTCTATTCTATTCTATTCTATTCTATTCTATTCTATTCTATTCTAGAGCTTACATCCCCAGCTCTGGGGAGTTCACAGCCTGTCCAAAGAACCCTCTGACACAGAGTGATCAGCAGAGACTGCAGACGTGGGTTTCACACAACAAACAAACAGCACCCAGTGTCATTGCCATTACACAGGACACCACACAGCATACACAACAAAACTGACTCTGCATTTAACCCATCACACATGTGAGCAGGGGGCAGCCATGACAACTGCGCCCGGGGAGCAGTATGTGGGCACAGTACCATGCTCAGGGTACCTCAGTGGCACTACAAGCAGTTGGTGGATTCAAACCTGCGATCCTGTCGTCACAAGTCCGATACCTTAACCACCAGGCTACCACTGCTTTGAAATGTAAGGTCGGTGACTTAATTAGTGAAATTGCCAGTTTTAAAGTGAAATCCTGGGAATCATTTGAACCCATGGTCCTTTTCAACAGGGAGTTGAAGACAAAATTAAATTTGATTGGTAAGGAATCTCTAATGTGACTGTCCTTAAAGCTTGCAGCCAAATGGTTAACTGTGAATGCACTAGGGTCCAGATGCCAAACATATCTAAATTGGTACTTTTGTCAGCAGAAATTAGCACTATTAGCACATATTGGGTGGTGGTAGATATGCCAAGATACTTCATGGTAGTTCCTATCTTTGGGAGCAAAGTGGGAATCAGTTCTGGGCTGCATAAATAGGTGCATCACTATCATTTCAAGCAATTATGGTTCCAGGAAGTGGCTCGTCATGAAGGCATATCTGCCATATCTGACAGGTATGCACAACTAAATTTATCTAGCATGAAGCACACATTCCTCAACCAATCCATGACACCCTTGATGACACTCTTAGCCAATTCATGTCCCTCTTGATGACACCCCATCCTCAATCAGTCCATCATACCATTTAGGTAATCCATGACACCCTCCCATCTCCAGCAAACCTAGAGAGATGGTCACTAGTAGATATCCGAAATGCACACTGATTGAGAAAAGAGGTGCACTGGATCATGTGCACTGGGTCATGTGCCAAGACCATAACAATATTGGCCTACACACCTGATGCTATCATAACATTACATTACATTACATTTAGCAGACGCTTTTATCCAATGCGACTTACAACAAGGATAGGGAAAGAGTTGGTTAGCAGAGATTAGTTTTGTTAGGAAGGGAAGCAGTCTCGGAAAAGAAGGGTTTTCATACTGATGATCCTATCTATCCTGTGAGGATTCTACAGCCATGCCAAGCCATGAACTACAAGATGAATAGTCATTCATCACTCCTACAATATCCCCATCTGGTGGTGAAGTTAGAAAGCCTTTAGTGCCACCTCAAGATAAACAGAAAATTAGTAAGACCATCTCCAAAATGTTCACTCTGTCACTATATGTGAACCGGGGGAAATTACCTTTGTAAAATGTGAACCTTTACCAGCCACTGGCAAATAAATTGTAA
Source organism: Coilia nasus (assembly GCA_027475355.1). Classification (NCBI taxonomy): domain Eukaryota; kingdom Metazoa; phylum Chordata; class Actinopteri; order Clupeiformes; family Engraulidae; genus Coilia; species Coilia nasus. Next base: position 33,377,465 of record CM050199.1, read on the forward strand.
AATTCACCAACCACTCAACAGTAAATCATTATTTTGTGTCTGAAATCTACCAGCCACGTTTATATATTACCAGCATTTGGCTGATCACTGGTGCCAATTCCCATCCCTGAATGTGTACCATATATAGTGTGAGTTACAGTGTTTAGTCTGATAGAGAAACACTCATCATGTCACATTGTCCATAGTAATGGTCTACTAATTCTGCATGAACGTGTACTGAGCATTTCAGTCAGTTGTTGAAGTTTGCATGTCATGCACGGATACAGGGCATTATGGTGCATACACACCACACATGGATTTTGTTGTGTATGTCCTTGTCTCATGTCTGGAATTGCTTTTGCTGTAACACAAATATCCCTTCAAGGACAATAAAGTTAAAATAAAGTGAAAGTACAAATCTTTTTTTATGGTACATACAGCAAAGTATAAAGAAATGCACAGGGCACTTTCAGACACATAATGCAGCTAGGTCTGTGCTCTGTTGTCCACTTTTGACTGCCCTTCCCTGGCCACTGACTGCCTAACCTTTAGCCCTTAACTCCATGGGTTAATCCTCTCTTCTTCTCCCCCATTCCTCTTATAAAGAGAGCCAGGTCACGGTGGCCACAGCCAAGCCAGGCACCAGAGCACTTATAAGTGAATTATATTATATATAATTCACTCAACTGTCATGTATACTCTTACAGACTAAATAATCAAATATAATATTGTATTTACACAATAAAAAATCACTTGCATTCTATTTAAATACATTTCTCTGATCAGTATTTTTGCACTTGTGGGTTATTACAATTAGCAAGTATTTGCAATTTGTAACCAAATACTTTCTGATGTATTGGTACCCACCTCTGGTCTCAGCCAGGCCAGACTCCACAACAACTACACACAGACTCACAGACACACTTCCACGCGGACCAGAGGTTACCCTTTGAACTAACCATGAAAGACACCCACCACAACAGCCGCTGAAGCAAGCCCCGATCAAAATGAAGCCGTGACCCAACCACGCATGCCTGAGATGCCTGGAAGAGTCTTTGTTACTGCCTCCAATTTAAAAAAATTATACTTCTATAATAGGCTTCTCTCAGTAGGGTCTTCTCTCAAAGAGGAAATGGACACACAGGTCTTAAGAATGCTACACTGTCAGAAAAGAAGGTACAGAATAGTACTTTTAGTTGTACCTTTTAACCACTGTAGTTTGTACCTTCTCCAGAGCTGAATAGGTACACATCAGTACCTTAAGGTGCAAATATTAGCCTTTGGGGTTACATTACCTTAACATACAGGTTTGTACCCCTACTGTTCCCCCATTTTTTTTTTTTAAAGTGTATAGTGAACCCTGTCTCTGAGCAGATTAATTCATTACTTGACAACTTTATCATTAAGAGCCACCAGTAATCATGTTGTGCTGGTTCATCAGTCCATAAACCAAGTACTGTTGACTTTTAAATATACCTTTCCACATTTGGTCAAAGCCTCAGACTACATGCATCTACTTCAGATTGTTTGGGGTTGTTTCATGAGATGTAAGGCTGGTTGTCAGCCTTATTCCTGCATTTTAGGGTTGAAAATTTATAGCAGTTTATAATTTCAGAGAAATAACATGTCTCAATTCAATATGCAAATAACTGAACACTGAGAAGAAATATTCTAAAAAAAATGCTATGGCGCCCTCTGGTGGACATTGTTGGATCCTTACAAGTAATGACATCTAACCAATTGCTGATGAATCACAAAATGTCATTACTGAGTTCTACTTCAGTTGGATTCTGTTATTTTGTGTTATTTCTGTTATCTGTTACATTTATAACAGATCAGATTATTTGTAAACATCTCCATAGCCTTTACTTGACACAAAACACTGGTGAGTTGTGTGTCATATTTTAATAAACAATCAGTTGCAGAAGGCTGATAGGAATCCATTTTATTTCAACAAATGTTGACAATATATAAAATGGTCTTCACTTACAACAAGTGCCTCTTCAGTCAAGAATGTAGAGAGAGAGAGAGAGAGAGACAGAGAGAGAAAGAGAGAGAGAGAGAGAGAGAGAGAGAGAGAGAGAGAGAGAGAGAGAAAGAGAGAGAGAGAGAGAGAGACTGAAAGTGAAGAGAGCAAGAGGCGGGTCCTCATGGTCAGTGCTATCTGGCCTGGTGTAGGATTGGTTACTTCCTGTCTGTATGGCCCAATAAAGGCTGATCCCTGCTCAGTTCGACTTTGAAATGTCACGTCCACACAGGTCACAATAGGGAGGTGCTACCATTGTCTGTGTTTGTCAGGTGTGGTTCCTCGATGACTTTTATTTTATTAAAAAATGAAAATTGGTACCAATAAAGCATTAGAACCGACTACTACTGCTTTTAACCCCTCCTGCCCAACATTTTGACTTCAGTCCCTTTTTCATTTGACAACAACACATAACTCAAAATTGTACTGTGCATTTTTGTTAAAAAAAAAAAAAAATCAATACCATTTTAATGGATTTGAAATGGAGAAATGACCCCACTGACTTGTTTCACTTCAAGAGGATGCTATGCAATGCGTCCTCAGCACAGCTTTAGACAATAAGTGCTGTCTCCTTGGGTAGCGGGATAGCAGTAGCTAACACAACACGTTTCCTGCACCCCCACAAAAGCACCAAATACAATAGGTCATGGTCGGTCCATTGGTTTTTAGGTTGTACAGCATAGATTATAAATTGGCGTAGTAACGATCCCGGTTCTCGAAATCTCGATAGGCGAACTTGGCATCTTTCTTGCTGTGCGGGATGCGTCCGAAGGGGGCGTGGTCATTGAAGCAGCTGTCGAAGACCTCGTCCACCACTTTCTCCGCCTCCTCGCGACTGACCTTCCGCACGGCCAGGATGGATCGCAGGGCCCGCCCACGGACACACTCCTGAGGGAGCAGGGAGACACGTCAGCGAAATACACACACACACACACACACACACACACACACACACTCCTGAGGGAGCAGGGAGATACGTCATCGAGACACACACACACACACTCCTGTGGGAGCAGGGAGATACGTCACCGGGACATACACACACACACACTCCAGAGGGAGCAGGGAGACACGTCACAAAGACACACACACACACTCCTGTGGGAGCAGGGAGATACGTCAGACACACACACACACTGCTGAGGGGCTGGGGAGATACGTAAAACAGCCATCGTGGTATCCCAGTGGATAGAAATAATGGACAACGTTGCGGCAAACTACTGTACAATTTATAATATAAACTGACATGGGTACAGGAATGGAATAAAATCAGCTGTCAAATAGACAGCTTCACACACACACACACACACACAGGGACAATGCATGCAGGGACAATGCATGCTCATATTACGCTGTGTAACAGTACCTGATGGTGCTGTTTGAGGCCAAAGTTGAATCTGGACAGCTCGTTGGAAAAAGAGCAATCCCCGCTAAGATTAGCTGCTCGAATCTGAGAAGGACAATCACAACGGCAGAAACAACACAGTTATCATCACCACTATCTTTACTCCTGTTCCAAGTACATGATGTAGTAACCAGACTGTATATAAGGCATCTAGGAGTTAAATGGTACAGCTTCATTCCCCTTTTTTAAATGAAAAAGAGGGTCTTTGGATTAGGGGGTTTTGTAAAGTCATCCACCGTACTACATAATGCCCTAAACTTCACTCAGTCCATGACATTCGAAACAGCTGGTGTAACCTAGTACATAACTCACACAGTAGATAGCAAAGATACCATCAAATGAAAAATGCCTCACTTCTGAGCAAGCTAGGTGTTTGAAATTGTTGAACCAGTCAACGTGTGCTCGGCAGTGGTCGAAGGCGTGAATGAGCTCATGGGTCACCACCCTGTTCATGTGAGCCTGTTGGTGAATGTTGTTCTGGCACAAGACTATCTGTAGAGAGAGAGAGAAAGGGGGAAGGGGGGGGGGGGTGACACACTGTATTAGAAGGGTCAGGGAGAGAGAGAGAGATGACTGCCTTAAAGAGTGACATGATGTAGGTGTGTGGTAGATTTTCTACTCTGAATGAATGATAAGAATATGTGTTTTTCCACACACTACATTAGAAGGCTCAGGGAGAGAGAGATGACCGTCAAGGACAACCAATGCCGCTGTGCTGACAACTCGTTGTTGCATACAGAGAGTGCTGTCCATTAGTACAATTCTAGTATAAAGAATGGACCAAATATTTAATTAACATTATTACATTATTATAAATAGTGTACCTGTGAGGATGTTGCGTCGAACCCTCCGCTCACAGTTCCATCACAATCTTCACAGGAGAAATGTCGGTCTTTAAACACCTGGCTGATTGGAGAAAAATGTACTCGTCTGTGACCCTCAACATCCAGCATGTTCATTACACAGAGTGAGCAGTACTTCCACCTGGTGCGCTTTTATTTCTCAAAAGAGAATGGATATTTTACATGACATACAGTACAAGTTAAATACACATGGTCATGTACATCAGTGTCTGTGTATGATGTCTGCAAGACTGTGAATCCATACCAGCCTGAATTTTTCATTGCACCCATCAGAAGTTTGGCGTATGGACCTGTTACATAAAAAGGGGATTCATTTGTCTAACGATAACTGTTATACCATTTGTCCTATTGACCATTAACCACTGTCATCAGCTTCACAGAAAATATACATCGTGCTAGGTTCTTATAAACACATAATAATTTTGAAAACCTATTGGAGAAGTTCCTGGTCAGTCTTGTACATGCAACTGTAGTACACGAACACGACCACTTACATTAAGTGGAACTTGCAGAAACATCAAAACTAGCAAACTAGCTTACAGTTGCTAGTTTAGATAGCTTACTTGTTTCCATTGCGAGATGAAGCATGACCTGACATTTGTGGTTGAAAGTGAACAAGCTCTCTGCTATCGAGTCTTTCTTATATTTGGGGGAGTTTCTCTCGGGGAACAAATTGTAGCCATAGTCGTCCTCTTGCTGTTTACTTTGATCCATTTATTCTGTCCTGCAAGGTAGCTGCGGTACAGTTGTCAGACAGGGAGCTAGCAAGAGGTCATTCCGTGTTTTGGAAACCACGTGGGCACTACTACGTCAGAGGTTAAAGGCAGGATTCTGTACTTAACCCTTTGTTGACAACTAGGCCTCGCGTGAGTATGTTTGGTTTAACTTGGCCCCTTAGCAAAATAATACTTTAAAAAAAAATCTGCCCCCTCAGTCTATGTTATATTTTACTACCATTCACCTTGATTTGGTCTGATTGATTCAATTTTTATGTAAGTCAATCAATGCTTCACTGATATGTGGCTGCTTTGTTTTGAGTGTAGCTTCTTTATTGTCAAAACTGTATTGCTGAAGGCAGATAAAAGACTATTAAAAACTATTAAAATCAGTCAATTTGTCAAGGAAAACTACCTTAAAGAGTGACATTATGTAGGCGTGTGGTAGATTTCTGCTCAGAACGAATGATAAGAATATTTGTTCTTCCACACACTATATTAGAAAGGTCAGGTGGTGAGTTTGTTATTTCTGAATAAATGTTGTCTGCATTGGTCTGTGTCCTCATGTGAATGTAATGTTATTAGGATAAAGGGAAGGGAGATGAGGGAGCCATATGCTACCCAAGGACTGAATAAACAAGGAGAATATTAGGAGAGAAAAAATACTTACAATGGGGACACACACACTACTTGTGTAACTATGAAAAATGTTAAAAATACACAGGCATTTAACGTGTGTAATAAATTCTAATGGTCACACTAGGTTGAAATCTAAGGCCAGGACAAGGTTCCGTTATAGAGGTGCATACACCTTTTATAGGTGAGTGCATAGACCTTTTTGGCTCAAACACTAATGAACATGGACCAGCAGATGGCGATAACTTCTTAAGGTAACCTGCACTGGGACACCACTGCCCTAAAAATCACGTTTGGTCGGTGTTCTACAACTTTTCCCCTTATCTTAGAGAAATCAAACACACTTTTTCAAAATCAAATACACTTTTCAATAGGCTAGTCATAGGCGAAAATTAGTTTTTCTTTCTTTTCCAATTATTAGGCTATACAACGGATCAATTAATTAATCAATTAAAATGAGTTATTGATTATGTCAAGTGTAAGTCAAATATGTCAGTGTATTTGTACAATATGAAGAAAATGTCGCTGTGTTACTGGTGAAATAAAATATCTTTACTTTTCTAATCCCGTTGGTACTTGAGGTCAAAGGGCGAGGGGCTGCAGCTGTGTTGAGGTTGTGTTTCTGTGTTTCCGGTAGCCCAGTAAAAACCAAAGATTCTAAAGCAGCGCGTAGCGCTCTAGAATCTTTGGTAAAAACGGTCAGAAACGTGAGAAGAAAAGGTTTGACGAAAAACGTTGTGGGTGGTCTTACTCAAATATAACGAAATGAAGAAAGCTGTGACTGCAGGGCAGATAGCAAACTGGTTCGCTATCGGAACCAAGTCTGCCAAAGAAGATGCTGAAAAGAAGAACCAAGAATCCAATATTCAACCTCATGCTGGGTAGTGTTGATAGCGTAGATAGCTAATCTAACGTTTATAGTCACGAGACACTTTACACAATGTCATATACATTAATCAAAGTTAAATTAACAAAAGTGTACTTTAGAACTTAACGTTTCTTCACTCGTGTCTCCAAAATGTAGTTTGATAAACCTTTTTGCCTTGAATGTTTACCTGAAGGTCGAGCACGTGCCCAAGGTGGTGACAAATTAACTGCCACCTAGCTAACTGTTAAGTTTTTTCACCATTTAGTTAACATGTTTTTCTGTTTGGATTTAGCCTTAAATATTGACTTCTATAAAAGTGTGGGTGAATTGATGACCTCTCAACAGTTAGGTTAAGATTGTGTTAAAGCTTAACGTCAACTGGAGTGTGAGGGCTAGGAAGGTTTCTATTCAATTCTCGGCCAGCCAGTTAACTGAATTGATAGTGAGAAGCTAATCTTGGTAGCTAGCTGTTGATAAGAGTAAGCGCTGATGTTTTCTATGTGTTCAGTTCTGGTGACGCTGGAGAAAGGGGTTATTCGGAATGCATCGATCGACTGCGAAGACAAAGATTTGGCAGTAAGTTTACAGCAATAGTGTGTTCTGTTACAGTTTCCTCCTCCAAAAGAGAACATGATACAATACATACAAGTGGGCAAGTACATTTGGACACATACCAGTATTTATAGTATTTCAGTTCTAAGTCATGTACATACTCTACCTAGCAGTATATTATCAAGTACCGGTAGGCTAGGCCGCATGTCCACACATCAATGTGACACCAGATATTTTTGCTGCATGAACTGGCCTCAGTTAGACCAGTGCTTTTCAACCTTTTTTGACCAAAGATACTTTTTTTTTTTCATTGAAAAAAAAAATCACAAGGCACACCACCAACCAAAAATGTTTTTTTTTTTTTTTAAATAACTTTCTAGCCTATATTATATGTATATCCGTATACAGTCATTCTTATCAAAGTCTTGAATATGAATCAAACACAAAAAAAAAGTCTTTTATGATCTTTCATATTTCTACCTACTCAGTGTTATTTGCAGAAAATAATTCGTTTTCAAAAAATGACCAATTAGGTGAAATTTAATAATTTCCCACGACACACCTGACAATCTGTCACGGCACACTAGTGTGCCGCAGCACAGTGGTTGAAAAACGCTGAGTTAGACCATTGATATTGCATCCTGACCCAAGGATGTAGTCAGTACAACATTTCTCTCTCAAATACGCTTGCCACAGCACCTTACTTTTGCCTTGTGTCTTGTTGATGTTTAGGTTCGTCTGAACATCCACCCTCCCTCACCAGCGTAGACTATCCTTCCCTACCAATCACCAAGGACAGACAGGAGGTAACACCCACACAACACACACGCACAACACACATACGCATACAAGCGGTTGTGTGACACTACAGGTATTACGCGATTTTAAAGTCTGCACAAGTTGATTGACGAACACGAACCAGCAGGAAGAATAGGAGGAGAGGTAGTACAATCGACTTGTTTGGACTTTCATCATGGCGGCGACGAGAAACAACAGCAAACTACTGCATTAAGACTTTAAAATCGCGTAATACAGGTACTACTCGGAAAATTACAACATCCTGAGAAGGTGCATGCATTTCAGTTGTAACTCAACTTTAAAGATGAAATGTTTAATGGCTCAGGACCCTTTTGCAAGTGTTTTGCATTACTTACCTGATTAGTGTATGACACTTTGAGCCTACAATACTGAAGATTTTCACAGTATTCTCATTTTCTGAGTTTTTGGGTTTGAGGTTTTAATAAGCTGTAAATCATAATCAGCAAAATTACAACAATAAAAAGCTTGAGATATCTCACTTTGCATGTAATGAATCTATAAAATGTATTGGTTTCACCTTTTATGTTGGATTGCCTGAATAAAACAACTTTTACATGATATTTTAATTTTCCGAGTAGTACCTGTATAGACGTATATGTGTGAATTTCCCAAAGCTTTGTCCTGTAGAAACAGTAGCTCTGTGGTAATTAAACTGTGGTAATTATGTAAATTGTGCATTTGCATCTCTTCCTGAGCTTCTGTTGGTAGGGAATTACTTCACGAAGAGAGCTAACCGAAGTTGTGTGTGTGTGTGTTTGTGTGTGTGTTTTCCAGCTTGTGAGTCTGATTGAAAATAACTCGGTGGTGATCATTCGGGGTGCAACAGGCAGTGGGAAGACGACGCAGCTTCCCCAGTTTGTCCTGGACCACTACCACGAGAAGAATGCGCCCTGCAACCTGGTGGTCACACAGCCGCGCAAGATTGGCGCCTCCAGCATTGCACGCTGGGTGGCACGCCAGCGCAAGTGTGCCCTGGGTAGCCTGGTGGGCTATCAGGTATGGCACAGGCCAGTGTTTGTCGGTGTGGTCCCCTAAGTCGCAGAAAAAACTCCCGCACATTGGCCTCATTTGCCATGTTTAATTGCAACGTTTCGGTCTGCAAGAAATCCCATGTGGTGCGCTATCAGTTGTGCTATAATATTATTATTTTCATGTTATTTATGCTATGCACAGTGTGTTTAAACAACCTGACGTGTTTACCTAACCCTGTTAGCCTCAGATGGCAGGGGAGTGCCCTGGAGGTTTATTTATATATGAATGGTAGTTGACCATATGTCCTACAGTCCAGTCACATTTCTATTAGTGAATTGAAGTCCAAGGGTCATGGTTTCATTGTTCTTAATATTTACATTACACAAATTTGTAGGCTTCATAAGTTTACTAATAAACTAATAAAGATTTAAATGTTTAGGCAAATATCAACTCGTATATCTATAAAATGATGTTAAAGATGCAGTCGTAGACGCCTACAGCAGCACTGATGCCACCTTGTGGCGGGATGTTCAATAACGTTGAGTTAATAAGGATATTATTATCTTTTCTGAACTAACAACAGTTTTGGGCAGGTGTGTTTGACCACAGTATATCATAGCCTACCAACCTTTGGTAAACTACAGATGTCGCCGACTGTCTTCTCTGTGCCACAGTAAGATGCAGTCGTAGACGCCTAAAGCAGCACTGATGCCACCTTGTTGTTGTTATTGTTGTTGTCTGTGTTAATGAGCAGGTGGGGCTGGAGAAGATGGCGTCGGAGCATACCAGGCTGATATATATGACCACTGGGGTCCTCCTGCAGAAAGTGGTGGGGGCCAAGAGTCTGACAGAGTACTCCCATATCTTCATAGATGAGGTATGAACACTCACTAACACACACACACACACACACACACACACACACACACACACGCTTCTTGACTGTCACATCCAGACACACACGCTGTACATAACCCTTTTGGTGTCATTGCATCGTTTTTTTAATTCATTTTGCGGTGATCTCTAGTATTAATGAATGACCCGTGACTATGCAACGTTTACACTCGTCGCTGTCATGAGAACAATCCACACAAGTCGATTGACGAACACAAACCAGCGGGAAGAATAGGAGGAGAGGTAGTACAATCGACTTGTTTGGACTTTCCTCATGGCAGCGATGACAAACAACTGCAAACTACTGCATGTAAAAACTGCTTTCTTAATAAACGTTGTGTACACTTACAAAGTTCTCAGTGACTCATTTTGAATGCCAGGGCCTTTGTTATACTACTGATGGAGTGTGGAGTTTCTTTGAGCTGTTTTTAATGGTTTAAAAATAGCGTAATCTTCATGCTTTCAACTAAAAATAGTGAAGTTCTAGATGCAACAGGCTAGCTCAGTTTTGGTCCTCAGCAAACATACCAACTCGGTATGGATTTTTAATGTGCCAATTTTCATTTTACACCAAATTTCTCCTTTAGGTAGTTTTTGCTGTATTGGACTAACCTGGCAAACTAATTGGCACAGCTGTCAGAGATTGATTTTAGTGATCCAAAGAGCCCTGGCACACAATACCATCCACAAGTTTAACTGAAAAACAAAACATTTTACCTTTATGACACTTAAACACAATTTGCATAATAATTTGGAACGCAGTGTATATTTCACTCAGTGAATGTGTGCTGCAACGACACTCCTCTGATGATCTCAACTGTGGCATGGCTTTTTCTAATTAATAAATGTTGCCTTTTTGTTATTCGCCCATTTTTCCGCCTGTTTCTGTTGTCTTTCATTGAGTGACCTATCGTATTTTAAACAGCTTCTCGCAGAATGAGACCTTTTAAAAGTAATCTTTTGTATTAAATAGCATAGTCCCAAGCTATTAGCATTTTAAAATAGTGTTTACTTCTAAAATCAAATGAAAAATCAAACTTATGAACTACATTTTCTCAGTTTCTGCATTTTGTGACCATGCCTGTTTCTCCCATGGACTCCTGAATGGTGCCATGCCACAGGTTCATGAGCGAACAGAGGAACTGGACTTCTTGCTGTTGGTCATCAGGAAGTTGCTGTTCTCGAACTCCCGGCGGGTGCGGGTAAGTGTGACGTGCATATCCTACATATCCTACTACCCAGTATGTCTATGCATGTGACAAGTACATATCCTTGTATCCTTGTACACACGCATACACACACGCATACACACACGAACACGGCTCTCCCCCTTTTGCCAGCTTCAAAGAAGTGGTTTAGTGCCTAACCCAGATAGCTTACCTCAGAGCGAACTTCTTAAAGACGCTACCAAGGTTGTTATGAAAGTACACCACTTGCTATAAGCTAACATACCCAGGTAACTCACCTCTGGAAGTACTCCCCTGATAGCCTGGTAAACCAGCCCCTCGTGCTTCATTTCGTTTTGTACAGAGGGTCTGGAGTGGAGGCCGTGAGAAACGATTTCTTCCTGGAGGTGTGGACTCTGCTGAAGTTTAAAACAAATGGCTCTGCCTTTACCCAATCACTAACATCTTGTCGTGATTGCAGTTAGCCTAGTTGTCTGTTTGGCCCAGGTTATCCTTAATGTCTGCCACCACTACCTAGCCTGGTAAACCAATCAGCGAAAAGAGGGTATGTTCGTGAGCCTGATATTGACTTTGTGTGCTACATTTGAATTGTAGTGCGTAGGTAGGCTAACTGCGTACGTGACGAACAGGCGTTGGCGATTGGGTAAAGGCAGAGCCATTTGTTTTCAGTCCACATTGAGTCCACACCTCCATGAAGAAATCGTTTCTCACGGCCTCCGCTGCAGACCATCTGTACGAAATGAAATACGAGGGCCTGGTTTGCCAGGCTAACCATTACCTCCCTTGTTGTGTTACAGTTGGATGTGTCCACAGAGTGTGAATTACCCCTCAACCTTTTTCCTGTTGGGTGCAGGTTATCCTGATGTCCGCCACTATTAACTGTAAGGAGTTTGCAGAGTATTTCGGGACCCCGCTGCGTAGCCAGAAGAACCCTGCGTACGTGTTCGAGGTGGAGGGGGCGCCCTACGCCATTGAGCAGTTCTACCTGGACGACCTACGTGGCCTTATTCCCATCTCGGTGAGGCGCACACACACACACCTTTTTCTCTTCAGTTATAAAGAAGTATGTGGTTAGCAGTAAAGGTAAACAAATGTTCAAATGTTTCAAAGTGTTGGATGTTGGATGTACTCGAGGACGATATTGTTAGCCCCCCTCCTGAAATTAGACATCTCTCTTGATTTCTCGGTGAGAATGACAGTTATTAACAAGTTTATGTTATTCTGGAAACAAGTATACTATGGAGATAATGTTCAACAAGTAAAAAATTGTTCAACAAGCAAAAAATGACAAGGACAAAATTATTAGCCCCCTGATCATTAATAGTTAATGCTGTACCCTTTCTGAATCAAAACTGACAAAAAGCTCTTTGATTAGTTGTTAAATAGATTGGCACATGTCTTCCTAAGGATTTTGGCCCATTTCTCCATTGCAAATTGTTCTAGCTCGTCCAAATTGCATGGATGCTGAACACAGACATTTGCCACAGACTCTCAATGGGATTGTGGACTGGACTCTGAGCGGGCCATTTCAGTATCATGGTTTTAGTATCCTTGAAGACCTTCTGAACTAATTTAGATGTATGCTTTGGGTTATTATGTTGCTGGAAGACCCAGGAATCCAAACCCAGACCCATGCTCCCTGTGTCTGAGGCTGCAAAACAGCCGAGCACCTTAATGTTCCCACCACCATGTGTAACTGGGGGAACTGTGCTTAGTCTCATTACACCAAAGAAGCCCTGGACACCTGCATAGATGATTGCCTTTGACCTGGCCTCATCTAGAGTTTTCTTTTCAAGAAAGACAGTTGTGAGGGCTTGTCATCACATTGGGTTTTGGCGCCATCATCACAGTAGTGGCCCTCTACTAAAGGTGCTGCATATCAGAGTCTGATTGAGGTTTGCCTGTGAACATTTGAAAGTCAAAAATGAGTTTTGGAAGTCTGTGCTTTGGTCTGATGAGATTTAATTGGACCTGATTGGACGCATGAATTCTGCTTCTGTTAGGTGAAGAAAGGGATAGGCCTTAAACCTTGGTAAACCACGGTTTTCACAGTTAAACATGGTGATGGTAGCATCATTCTGTGGCAGCCTCAGGCACCGGAAGCCTTGTTTGGGTGTACGGCACCATAAAAAAGAAGACTGTGATAGAATATGGAAGGAGACCGTGCAGAAATATGGTCATAGATTAAGCTAAGATCTTTGTTAGGTCTTCCAATAAGATAATAACCCAAAGCGTACATCCAAATTAGTCCAAATGTTCTTCAAGGATACTAAAACCATGATCCTGGAGTAGTTCAGACCTCAATCCTTTAGATATTTGATGAGTTGAAAATGAATGCCCATGCTCAACAGCCATGCAATTTGGACCAGCTAAAACAATTTGCAATGGAGAAATGAGCCAAAATCCCTAGAAGGACATGTGCCAACCTAGTTAACAACTGATGAAAGAGCCTTTTGTCAGGTCATAAAGGGCACCGTACTGACTATTAATGATCAGGGGGCTAATAATTTTGTGCTTGTCATTTTTTGCCTTTTTTGTTTAAACTGCTTATAACAGTACCAAATTCCAAATTCCACTTGTTAAACATTATCTCCATAGTATACTTGTTTCCAGAATAACATAAACTTGTTAATAACTGTCATTCTCACTGAGTAATCAAAAGAGATGTCTAATTTCAGGAGGGGGGCTAATAATATCGTCCTCGAGTGTACATTTTGTCATCTTGCCTGTGCAAGTCCTTGAATCAAACGGAAAGAAGCGTTGTCAAAGTCAAAAGTCAAAGTGTATTTTATTGTCAATTCACTATGTAACAGGCATTACACAGAGGACAGAAATTGCGTTTCACCAGTCACCAAATGTGCAATTTGAACTGGAAACGCGCACACACACACACGCATGCACAAACACACAGCTACACTCATGGACATGAAGTGTACCCAGACATCCACAATAAATAGACATAAGACATACAGGTAAACATATACGCTTCCGACAAGAAGGAAAGTTCGAGGTAGCTCTTCTTGGTAGCTGGTGTGGGTGGAAAAAAAAAGTGAAATGTGTAATATGTAAGGTGCAGTAAGTGAAGGTGGAATTTGTAAAGTGCAAGTGTGAAAGCAGCATGGACATCAGGGTGTGTAAGACCGTTTTTTGGATGTCAGTAACATGTTCATGTCTGCTCTATATCACACTAAAACTCAAACGTGACTGATAGAGGTGTAAGGAAATAGCCAAAACCTTGATAAAATAATAATTGTCCATCTGTAGTTTGATGTGACACTTCTTACTGTTTGGTTCACTGTTAGTCAGGACCTCAACAAGATGTATATTTACCGTTTGACTTAATGGTGTTTTTAACCCGTGTTTGTTTGCATGGGTTTACCCGTTTGTGTGTGTATGTGTGTTTGTGTGTGTGTGGTGTATGTGGAGCAGGCGGTGCCCCTGCACTGGGACGAACCTGGCATCAGTGTGCAGATGTACAATATAGCCATCAGCCTGATCCAGAAATTTGACACCATGGAGGACCAAGACCAGAGGTCAGAGTTCAAGGTCGTCCCATTCACTGCTGGGCAACATTGTGCAACTCCAGAGCTCCAGAGGAGGGGGGGGGGGGGCACAGTTGGCTCAGGCCTCTGTCCATACCTTAAATTTGGAGTATAGGTTCAAATCTGACCTGAGGTAATTTTTCGATCCTCCCATGTCCCTCTCCCCCACGCATTTCCTATCACACACATCATCACAAATAAAAGGCAAAAGAAGGCTGAAAATTTTACTTAAAAAAAAAACAAAGGCTCAGTTTTTTTTTTTTTTTGAACCTCGCATTTGCAACTCGCATTGATTACAGTCAGCGCTAGTTTTTGTAGTATATGCTACAGGTGTGTCAGGTGTAGCCTGCATGTCAGAGCAGCTTGTTGCGGCTGCTGTAATCAGCTCAGATACTTCCAGCTAAATGCTGTATATACTTGTGTTTGGATGTGTGTGCATGTAATGTGTGTGTGTGTGTAACGTGTGTGTGTGTGTGTGTAACGTGTGTGTCTGTGTGTGCATGTAACGTGTGTGTGTGCATGTAATGTGTGTGTGTGCATGTAATGTGTGTCTGTGTGTGTGCGCGCGTGTGTGTGCATGTAACGTGTGTGTGTGTGTGTGTGCATGTAACGTGTGTGTGTGTGCATGTAACGTGTTTGCGTGTGTGTGCAACGTGTGCGTGCATGTAATGTGTGTGTCTATGCATTTCCCAGTCCTAAGGAGGAGAGCAAAGAGGTTATGAAGCTGCCTGAGAGGGGCAGTGTGTGTTTGTGTGTGCATGTAACGTGTGTGTGTGTGTATAACGTGTGTACATGCATGTAATGTGTGTGTGTGTGTGTATGCGTTTCCCAGTCTTAAGGAAGAGAGCAAAGGTGTTATGAAGCTGCCTGAGAGGGGCTGTGTGTGTGTGTGTGTGTGTGTGTGTGTGTGTGTGTGCATGCATGTAATGTGTGTGTATTTGTGTCTGCATGTAACGTGTGTGTGTGTGTGTGTGACTGTAACGGGTGTGTGTTTCCCCAGTGCTAAGGAGCAGACCAAAGGGGTTATGAAGCTGCCTGAGAGGGGCCTGTGTGTGTGTGTGTGTGTGTGTGTGCATGTAACCTGTGTGTGTGTGTGCATGTAACGTGTGTGTGCATGTAATGTGTGTGTGTGTGTGTGTGTTTCCCAGTCCTAAGGAGGAGACCAAAGGAGTTATGAAGCTCCCTGACAGGGGCAGTGTGCTGGTTTTCCTCCCTGGCCTCGCAGAGATCCAGTACATGCAGGATGCCCTGTCCAAACTTGGAAGCAGGAGGTGTGTATGTGTGCGTGTGCATTTGTGTGTGCAAACAAGTTCTGGCAGGCGGATACATTTGTTATACTGCTCTATCTGTTACGGCACTCTGATGTTACAAGAGGTGTGTGTGTGTGTTTGTGTAGGTTGCAGGTCTATCCCCTCCACTCCACAGTGACTCTGGAGGAGCAGAATGAGGTCTTCTTGGTGCCTGTGGCTGGATACAGGAAGGTAACTCTGGGCAGCATTCCACCTAGGGCTGGGCGATATGGCGGAAATCTGTATCACGATATAAGTGTTTCATATCGGTCGATATCGATAATTATTGAAACATTGTGTGACCTATTTAATATAAGTAACAGGAGGGAAAAAATCTAAATTTAAACATTTTTATTTTTAACTTAACCTTCCTCTGACATTCAGGCAAAATGACTGTCAACACACGTTCAATGTTACGATCACAATGAAAACGGAACAATTATCAATAAGCTAATAAAGTGCTTAACAAAGCTTAAGTGTTATAAAGACGTGCAAAGTGTTAAATGTAAACATAGCGAAACCTGATACCTGAGAAGAACTATCATATATGTATATAGTTTTACTGCATAATTTGCAGACATTTGTCTGACTACGATGAAAAAAGCTCCCATACTGGTGAGCAGAGCTTTCTGTTCTTAGGGCTCATTCACACCAAACACTCTGCATATTCAGCGCGTTTTCTGTCCGTATTCGTTTAGAATGCATGTTAACAAATTAGAGTCTTCACACCGCACGCGTGATCTGAGCGTATTCTATCCCTATACAAACATATTGTATACTGATACGCGGTGTACACGCTGAAGTTGGTGTGAATGAGCCCTTATCCACATTTTCCTCGCTCGTCGCAGTGGCACTCATCTTCCTTTCTTGACCATGCTGTTTCTGGAAAAAAACACGACTACGAGACAAGACATGGCGCAACCAAACACGATACTGTGACATGATTGGCTATTAGCGTGTCAGTCCCCATACGTTGCTAGGCTACAGAGGACGAGGGCCTTTGCTCATGCAACCAAGCTTGCTTCGCAAGAAAGATTTAAAGCGGCGCTAAATCAGAGAGGGCTCTGACTTACGCCGTTTTCTTAAAAAAAAACAAAAAACTTTCTATCGAACGCATTTTCTATTGTTATCGAGTAGGTGTCTATCGAGATACATATCGTTATCGTTTTATCGCTCAGCCCTAATTCTACCTTAATAATAATAATAATAATAATAATAATAATAATAATCTGTGGCTGGATACAGAAAGGTAACTGTGGGCAGCATTCCACCGTAATAATAATAATAATAATAATAATAATCTGTGGCTGGATACAGGAAGGTAACTGTGGGCAGCATTCCACCTTAATAATAATAATAATAATCTGTGGTTGGATACAGGAAGGTAACTGTGGGCAGCATTCCACCTTAATAATAATAAGAATAATAATAATAATAATAATAATAATCTGTGGCTGGATACAGGAAGGTAACTGTGGGCAGCATTCCACCTTAATAATAATAATAATAATAATAATCTGTGGCTGGATACAGGAAGGTAACTCTGGGCAGCATTCCACCTGAATAATAATAATAATAATAATAATAATAATAATCTGTGGCTGGATACAGGAAGGTAACTCTGGGCAGCATTCCACCTGAATAATAATAATAATAATAATAATAATAATCTGTGGCTGGATACAGGAAGGTAACTCTGGGCAGCGTTCCACCTTAATAATAAACCCAAGTGACGCGACAGTGTCCTCTGTGACTGTCTAAATGTATCCTCTGTCAATGGACGTGATCCAAGTAGAATATATTTTGTCCGGCAGGGGGCAGCACATACACAAAACAGTCTTAAAGGAGAACTTCGGTGTAAAATGAAAATTGGCATGTTAAAACATCATACCGAGTTGGTATGTGTACTGAGGAGCAAAATTGATTTAGCCTGTTGCATTCAGAGTTTAACTATTTTTTTTATAGTTTGACCCAGAAAGCTAACAATGGAAGTGGTAGGTGCTCTTAGACGAAGCATGACGACTACACTATTTTTAAACCATTAAAACAGCTCGAAGAAACTCCACACTCCATCGGTAGTACAACAAAGGCTCTGGCATTCAAAACAAAGCACTGAGAATATTGTACATCTACACAACGTTTATTTGAAAAAAAATTCTTACATGCAGTAGTTTGCAGTTGTTTCTCGTCGCCGCCATGATGAAAGTCCAAACAAACTGACAATTTTGCTCCTCAGTACACATAGCAACTCGGTATGATGTTTTAACATGCCAATTTGCATTTTACACCGAAGTTCTCCTTTAAGTGCTGATTTATTAACATCGGTCATTTCTCACCTCACAAACCAGAAGAGGTCGAGTATGGATGCGGAGGAGAGGATAAAGTTAGCAAAGCATTCAAGAAAACAGTTACATGAAATACTACAGAGGAAAGGTTTATTTGCCCGATTTCCACCTCCTCAGTGCAGCCTCATCTTTTGGCCAATTTACCCACGCAACCCCTGCCGTGAAGGGGTATTTATAAAGTTTCTTCGCTTTGTCGCTGTGGGAGGTACATTTTGCTAGCCTGGTAAACCAGTCCCTCGTACTTCATTTCATTTTGTACAGATGGTCTGGACCGGAATCTCTTGAGGGTCATTTAGCAAGTCCCAGCAAGACCGATCCAATCAGCGAACAGAGGGTGTGTTCTTTAACCGTGACGTTGACGTGTGCTACATTTGAATTGTAGTGCGTAGGTAGGCTAATTGCATACGTGACGACCAGGCGTTAGCGATTGGGTAAAGGCAGAGGCACTTTTTTAAACTTCAGCAGAGTCCACACTTCCAACAAATCGTTTCTGACGGTCTCTGTTCCAGACCCTCTGTACAAAATGAAATGAAGTACGAGGGGCGGGTTTACCAGGCTAACATTTTGCTGCATCACATTGAAAACCCATGACTAATCACTGTCTTGCAAAGAACGTAAAAAGCACATAAAAATACCGGCACGTTTTCAACATAGACTGTACATGGTTTTCAATGGGCACGCTATCTTACCGGAAGTCAGTAAATCATCAATTTACCCACAATGCATTGTGTGTTCGACTCTGCTGCCACCTGCCGGACAAAATATGTTCTTGGATCACGTCAATTGTGTGTGTGTCTACCTCCCTGAATTCTACTTAACTCGTATTGCCAAATACAATTGGGGTTCTCTCTCTCTCTCTCTCTCTCTCTCTCTCTCTCTCTCTCTCTCTCTCTCTCTCAGATCATCCTCTCCACCAACATTGCTGAGAGCTCGGTCACTGTGCCAGATGTAAAGTATGGTAAGTGTGTCACGTCTTAACTTTGACAAAAGATTATGGTGAGCTAATGTTTTGGTAAAAAAAAACAATTACCAACTTGAACAAACTTATTCAAAACTTGTATAAAAACTCACATTAAAAACAAAATTCACCACCATCAATACAGCTACACAGGATGGTGAAAAAATATTTAGAAACTGAACAACTTGAGGAATCTTCCTTGGATTACAAGAGATGTGCAACATGCAGCTTTGTTTGTAATGATTGTGGTGAGTAACGTTAGGCTGCTCCTACAAAACTGACAAGCCGACACGAAGTGAGCTAGTTGGATAGTAGGCTGTGGTAACGAGATAATTCAGGTGTAGTAGCATTTGAGTCTACTTACCAGTTTTGTAGGAGCAGTCTAATGTTCTGTAGCCTGGTAAACCAGCCCCTCATACTTCAATTCATTTTGTGCAGAGGGTCTGGCCGTGCTGCCATTGACATTGCTGTATTAGGTACTAGCCAGTCAGTGAACAGAGAGAGTGTTTGTGACCGATGACGTTGACTTTGTGTGCTACATTTGAATTGTATTGCGTAGGCAGGCTAATTGCATACGTGACGATCAGACGTTAACGATTGAGTTAAGACAGACCCACTTGTTTTAAACTTCAGCAGAGTCCACACCTCCAGGAAGAAATTGTTTCTCAGTACAGCACTGCCAGACCCTCTGTACAAAATTAAGTACAAGGGGCTGGTTTACCAGGCTAATGTTCTGGGACACAGATCTGTGTACATTTCACTGAGCGTTGTATGTGTAGGACGGTGCACCACGGGTGGAAATGAACTTTGCAAAATATGACCCTTTACCAGTCACTGACATTTTTTTTTTTTAATTCACCAGCCACTCAGTAGTAAACTATTATTTTGTGTCTGAAATCTAACAGCTGGTACGAGTTTCCATCCCTGCTATGCAAGTGTCGTGCCTTTCTTATGACTGTACACAACAGACACGACAGGTTTTTATGTAATTCAGTGTTTTCCCCAGAAATAAAAAGAAGGGTTTAAATTTTGATGTAAATAAGATGACGCGGTGGCACGGTAGCTAGGAGGATTGGTGGGCATGCACCCTGGGGAAAGAAAAAAAATTCTAGAGCTAAAATGGTGCATTCTAGGAAGATCTGAAGCTAAATTTTGGTCCCAGAAGGCTGGTGGAAACATAACACTTTTAATAAAAATGTTGCATTTTTTTGGCACAAATAGAACAAAAAACTTGTTGCACTTGGTGAGTTGAAAGCGCCAAAACTCCCAGGTGGGAAGGCTAATTTATTGTCACACAAGAAATACTGCAAGCACTATATAATGTCACATGAATTTGACTAGGCTGTCACTAAAATGTCTAAACTAAATGTTGAGCCTCCTGTTTTTCTGGGCCGCCCACTTGGCCACATGAAAGCTGAATTGGTACCACAGATCTTAGATTCTGCAGATAAATATAATTCAGTGTAGTGTAGTATTATCTAGAATGATGTCTGATGACAACAAATTCTTATTTCAGTGTTCCTGTAACAAGCTAACGAACTAGCTCATTGAAATGATTGGTAATGTGGTAATGCTAACAGTCATCGACTCACCTTGAATTTAAGTGGCAGCTTTCAGTTTAAAATATTATGTTAGCGTAGTTCGCTAGCGTTAGCGCGCTAACAACCCCATACAGGCTGCAGCCTGGTCTGAAATGAAGCTAATTTTCTGGAAATCCAAACAGTAGCAACGTACACTATTAGGCTTGAAATAATCACAAATAATTGCGGATTGTGACACTTTGTTAAAAAGAACCATCAACAAATCCAGAAAGACGTAAGGACCAATTTATTAGTTAAATTCCACGAGTGTCCCATTCAATGAAACAGTCTTGACTCTGCTCTACATAAAGGAGGATTTGCCTTTCACGCTCTCGCTCACTCTCTTTCAGCAGCTAGATGATCCGATCGCATTCTGTACACTGTGGAGAAAGTTTTCTTGCTACATGAGCATGTCCCAAGGAGAGCGTTCTCCTTCCTTCTTGTGTAGCATTTACAGTCAAAGTCAGGCAGTTTTAGTAGCCCCGAGGTTTGCGTTAAAGATCTTAGATTCTACAATACTCTCTGATACAGCTGATTGGCGGAAAAAAAAACAAAGGCGCACTGTAATCGGCATGTGATTGGCCAGTTTCACCAGTATAGTAGTTTACACACCCACCATGGAAGTTTCCTAAAAACGCAGCCTACATTTGACTACATTGGGGCTTCTTGTTCGGGGAAAATCCCAGGGGGAATGTTTTTGTGCATGATTTTTAAGCGTATCGGCATTTTATGAAAGCGTCTCGGCAAAACCTGATGCGTATCGGCGAAAAAAGAAGCGTATCGGTGCCGATACGCTTAGACACTTTGGGGAAAACACTGTAATTACATCCCATTGTTTTGTGGATTGATGTGTTCATTATAGTGTGTGTGTGTGTGTGTGTGTGTGCATGTGTGTGTGTAATTGTGACAGTAATTGACTTCTGTTTGGCCCGGCAACTGGTGTGTGACAAAGACACAAATTACCGCTCTCTCAACCTCACCTGGTCGTCTAAGACTAATTGCAACCAGCGCAGAGGTAGGTCCCCAACCTGATCCTCCTCAGATCTCACACTTACATGCTCACCTCATTGCTGCTGTGTCTTGGTGTTTTGAACAGTCTGAAAAATGGTTCAAGTATTGCGTTCACTAAGCATATGAAAAAGTCTGTGACTTTCAAATGCTCATGTATTATTTAAATATATTTTTGGAACTGTGATGCTTTTTCATCATTACATGACATTATAATACATTTAGCTGACACTCTTATCCAGAGCATGTACCCTGCACATGGAGGTAGGGATGGGAATCGTTTTTCCTTGTGTTTGAATTCAATTCCAATTTCAATTCCTTGGAATCGTTTACCAGTTTGGCAAACGATTCCCTTATCGATTCCAGCGGGCATGCTACAGAATAATTTATGTTGTATTTATTATTTTCTACAGAAGAATATTTATTTTATTGTTATTTTTATTTAGGCTGAGTGCCTCTTTTGACCTCACTGTGAGGGTCTAAACAAAGTTTGGTGCTATTCGACCTGTTTGTTCTCCTTTTTTTCCAAATGAGAATACATAAGAGAATCGATAAACAACTCTTAACAAATCTTACAAATTCCCATCCCTACGTGCAGGCTGTCATGATGGCTTACACACAGGACTAGCACCCCTCCCATCTGCCAAGCTCTTTGCCTTGCTTGCACTCCCAGTCATGCTGAAGCAACAACGCATTCCCTACATTGGCAAGGAGAGGGCGCTAGTCCCCTATGCACGTACAGACATTCTGTGCTTATCTTGTTATGAAATAACCTCATATACTATTTTGTCTAGGGTTTACATTGCATAGGTACCACACTGAAAGCTCCATATTCTCCATTGTCATACCCACAAGCAGCTCTGTGTGTCATGTCTGCCGACCTATGCTCACATAAAAGCCCACATTAACAGGGCATTGCATAGTTCTAGCGCCACTGGACTACAAAGATTGCTGACTAGGGCCTACAAGGACTGCCTACCTGTGTTCATGCAAGAGTCAGTTTGCTACTGTATTTATCTGCTCCGGCACCACTAAACCGCAAGAAATGTTGTCTTGTAACAACCCTGCTAAAGTGTAAAGCACTTTGAGCTGCATCTTGCATGTATGAACTGTGCTATACAAGTGAAGTGTATTATTATTATGTCAATACGCAATGTTTAGCTCTTTTAGCATTTTTAAATCTCAATTAAAACATCTACTGAAAGCCAATGAACACTGCACCCACTTATTACTGACTAAACATATTTCATATATTTTATTTTTACATATCCACAGTGGTGCTGACTGTGTGTACAGCTGGCTTTACCATGTTTGTTTTGTTTGTTGTGTTTGTTTTGCTGTGTTTGTTATGTACTGCCCATGTATTGCATTATTTGTATTGTCTGTGTGTTGAATGTTGTCCTGTGTCTGCTAATTGTTCTATTGTGCCCTGCCAGGAGACTGCAGATGTAATTAGCCTAAGGCTAATTCTGGCACAGTGCATCAAATGGAAACATTTATGTTATTAACTGTACATGGTCCCTTAGAAATAAAACATAAATAAATAAATAAAAATGTCTGCTGCATTGTAGCACATTATTGGAGGTAACGATAATTCACAGAATCATGAATCCCATGTAGATTTAGTCATGAAAAACACTGTTCGTCTTTAAAAACTAAATTTTAAATTTGTACACCAGTCGGTACAATGTTATTTTTAGCCCTTTTTAAACTTGTTTGTTTGGCCTGTCAGGTCGAGCAGGGCGGGTCTCCAAGGGCTACTGTTACCGGCTGGTCACCAGGGACTTCTGGGAAAGGGAAATCCCTGACTTTGTGGAGCCTGAGATGCTGGTGAGAGACTATTTGCACCCCACTGGACATGTGACCAGTGACCAGAATGCAGAATTATGGGATTGAGCAGAACAGGGGTCCTTGTACCTTTGGTACCTTGAAAGGCGCTTCAAATAAAAATGTTATTATTATTATCGGAATGTAATTTAAACAAGCTGTCTCTCTCTGTGCATGCACGTGTGTGTGTGTGTGTGCACACGTGTGTGTGTGTGTGTGTGTGTGTGTGTGTGTGTGTGTGTGTGTGCGCACGGGTGTGTCTGTGTGTGTGGGCATACCTAGCGTGCCCCTCTGGACAGCATCTTGCTGAAGGTGAAGCTTCTGGACATGGGCGACCCCCGCGCCCTCCTCTCCACGGCTCTGTCTCCCCCCAACCTCAGCGACATCGAGAGGACCGTGCTGAAGCTCAAGGCGGTCAGTCCTCACTAACGGCCAACTTCCCTTCACGTTTCACACCACCTTCACCTTCTGTGTCCTTTACGTCATCGTTTACATCGTTACATTACATCACACTTAGCGGACGCTTTTATCCAAAGCGACTTACAAAAGGAGGACATAATAAGCTAACAGGTGTAGAGAAAGATAGAGTAAACAGACTACACACACACACACCCACACAAGAGATACATGTGCCTTAGCTGTGCTGAAGCTCAAGGTGGTCAGTGCTCACTAATGCCCAAAATACATGCAAGCGAAATGTACCGCTTTCTCTCCCCTTTCTCTCCGCTTGCTCCGCTTTGAGTGGGCATGTACTGAACTGTCAGCTGAAGAGATATGAATTTTAAAAAGGCTAAAGAATTCTGAATGGTAATTAATTTTTTTTGCTTCTGGCATGGCAATAGAATGTTAATCAAATTTTATGTACGTTCATTTTTAAATGGTCCAATGATCTCTCCACCTGCCGCCTTCCAACTGAAAAGTCATTTGAAACGATGTCATTGGTGGCCAATCGGCAAACACCTCACTTCATTTGCATTTGCATGTTCAGCAGACCTCAACTTTGCCGTCCGCCTCGCTGATCTACGTCACCACTTGCTGCCTCCCAACTGAAAAGAATGGAACGTTCCTCTTTGTTTGCTTGCTTGCATGTATTTTCACACCACCTTCACGTTTTGTGTTCTTTGGAACAGTTAAAACTAAACCCATCTTATCTCATGGCAAAGAACCTGCAACAGAGCGTTACCATGGTAGACAACCTTGTCCTTATTCTTAGAAATGACAGGTACTTCTCTTTCCTGTCTCGTTTTTGCAACTTCCACCACAACTTCGCAACATGGCTTGCTTCCCCTTACCATCATCAGCACACTTATTTTTTGAGCAGGCCAGGGGTCACCCCAAGGTCAGCAGGCTTATGTTCAAACATTTTCATCATATTGTGCTTTAAACATTGTTACCATCTAATCAGAGTATTCTCCCACAGCAGCAAAAACTGAAGAGTTGATAGGACCGTGGCACTAAGAACTATAACTACAATGATAACAGCAGCTGAGCAGCTGTGGTGTAGTGGTTAGAAAATTGAGATCTTGAGGTCAGAGAGTCGCAGGTTCGAGTCCCGCCCCTAGCCATGGCTGAAATGCCCTTGAGCAAAGCATCTAACCCCACACTGCTCCAGAGACTGTAACTGAAACCCTGTAAATAACTGTAAGTCGCTCTGGAGCGACAGATAAGTGTAAAGTAATGTAATGTAACAACAGTGATGTGTTGTTATATATGTTACCATCTCATCTGAATATTCTTCCGCAGCAGCAAAAACTGAAGAGCCGATAGCAGCGATGTGTTGGTATGAATCCCTATAAATCCCTTGAGTTTACACTTCAACCATACCAACAACACCTTTGCACCTTTTACATTTACATTACACTTAGCTGGCGCTCTTATCCAGAGCGACTTACAGATATTTGCAGGGTTTCAGTTATATTTACAGTTCAGTTAGGGCTCAAGGGCATCTCAACCATGGGTAGGGCGGGATTCAAACCAGCAACCTTCTGATTGCAAGACCAACTCCCTAACCACTAGGCCACAGCTGCCCACAGAATGGTTTATTGATAACTAGCTAATTTATTGATCTGAGGTTACCGTAGTGGTCAGGCAAGATGTTGCTTACTAGGATAAGGTTACATATTACACTCAAGGCAGGTAAGAACACAAATACATTACAGTACTCCATACTGTCTTATTTTGCACTTTAATGTTTAATCTTTAATGTCCTGTCTTGTCTATGCATGGGATAGTAAGAAACATAATTTTGATACCTTGTATGTCTAGCACTTGAAGAATTAGACAATGAAGCTGACTTTTTATGAACAACAGGGCTCAACGATATCATGGGAAGAGCTCTGAAAGATAGAAAGTTTGGTGTGTTGGAAAGAATAAAGTGTGTAGTCTCCCTAAAGTTTTCGTAGGAGCATAGAGGAGCAAGAGTAATGGAAGCCTGAAGTCTAACTGAGAAATGCTTAAGAATCAGGATGGCAGCTGCTAAAGGGGTTCCTGTGTGTGTGTGCGTGTGTGTGAATGTGTATACGCATGTGCTTGTGTGTGTGTGCTTGTGTGTGTGTGTGTGTGTATGCATGTACGTGTGCGTGTGTGTGTATGCATGCATATGCATGTGCTTGTGTGTGTGTGTGTGTGTGTCTGTATGCTTGTGTGTGTGTGTGTGTATGCTTGTGTGTGTGTGTGTGTATGCATGTGCTTGTGTGTGTGTGTGTGTGTATGCATGTGCTTGTGTGTGCGTGTGCGCGTGTATGTATGCATGTGCTTGTATGTGTGTGTGTGTGTGTGTGTGTGTGTGTGTGTAGATGGGAGCACTGTCGGTGCACAACCCCAGTCAGAATTGCTACGACGGAGAAATGACGTTTCTGGGCCGTGTGCTTGCACACTTACCTGTGAGTTTGCACCTGGGCAAGATGATCGTTCTGGGTCACGTGTTCCGCGTTCTGGACGACTGCCTCATCATTGGTATGTTCTCGCCTCTCAAATCACCCAAGGCTGCTGTACCGTCAACTATGATTTTACCTGTTTAAAGCTAACCAGTGTTTTCTTTTCAAATAATCATCCTGTGTTTGCTTTATGCCTCTCAAAACTTTTTCTCGCCTTTCTAACTAAGACTTTACCTGTTTTCTTGTCCAAAAAACGTTCAGTGTTTGCTTGTGCCTCTGTGGCTGTTTCATCATTATTTACTTTGTGCAAAAGCCTTTTGAAGCCTCCAGCAAGTTTATCTTTCATTATAATATTTGCACTTCATGCGTCTCCACAGCTGCCTGCCTGTCGCTGAAGAGCTTCTTCAATGCACCCTACCTGCAGCCTCTGGCAGGGTACAGGTAAGCTGTGTAGGCCTAAAGCACACACATCCACCTCAGGTCTCCTGGGTGCTGAACCAAAAAGCAAAGTCCAAAAACAGAAACAGAGTCTGCGACACGAGTGTGCTCTCACAAAAAGATTTGCCTCCCCGAAATTGAGTCCGAAACGTCATGTATGATGAAGTGCCTGTCCTCCCACACCGATTGTTTCATATGACTGACTCAGGTGTCTAGGCAAAGTGCTGTAACTATTCAAACATAGAAACTGAGAAAAATGCCTTCAGAGTTGTCACATTGCCAAACATGTTGTAAGTGTGGTAGTGGTGATGTTTTTATGTACTTCCTTAATAGGAAGAAGCAGGCGATTTAGTCACAAGACAAAGGAAGTGTGATGAGATCCATTTTTAGTCTAAACTCAGTTTTGACAAAATATGTAGTGATAGCCTTTTGGCTTTGTAGGGCAGTACTGCCCTCTGTTGTGAGATTATTTTGTATGTATGTAGAGGACATGGAGCAAACACACACCTTATTGTGAAGGCCTGATGCTTGTCTATTGAAGTGACATATAATACAGCAGGGTGCCTGCACAGGTCTTGATAGTCTTAAAAAGTATGGAATTTTGAAACACTGTTTTCCAGACCTTAAAAAGTCTGGAATTTTGTTTGAAAGTCTTAAAGTGTTGTCGTGGAAACCTCCGACAGGGAAGCAGCCTTCACCGTTGTTCAGCCAATTTTGTAGCAATAACCCAGGCAAAGTCGTGGAACTCAGTTGTTGATGAAAAACTTTATTCACCTCAGCTCACACAAGTGTATACAGGCAAAACACCCAGAAACACACTAAGTGTATAGCGAAGTGAACCCACTGCAGCTGGCTGTCTAGTCCCCAGGGACAGTAGAGTTGATCAACCCGGAGAGTCGAGTAAGGATGTGTCAAGAGTCAGATCCCCATCAAGTATCGGCGTATGGCTGAGAGACATCGCCTTTGATACAGTTTTTGAGCACTCTGGAAATTTACTTTTGTCCTTACATCAGACCTTCTGACCTAATCAAAATCCCCTGCCCTCTGGGAAATCTTGGGGTTACATCATATTGGTGGAATTTACCGCCATCTGGGCTATTTAAAAAAAAAAAACTGCATTCGTTTATATGCTTTGCCACTTGTTCTTGGGCCTAGGTGTTCTAGGTGTCCTCAGGCCCCTATTATCTCTTTTTTATAGGGCTTACCAGCAGTGAGCTCAACTCCTAATATTGTCACTCATGTACCCTGCACATGATTCTCCTTGGAGAGTACGGTGCTCTTGGCCTACTCATTGTGCTCCTTGCATCATCAATTATCCATCTGTTCACCTCATCCTAATACTGGGCTGATAGTATTCAGGCACCGTGCCTGATTTCAGGCTTGGCAGTATTTGTCTGTGAGAAAAATATATAGTTCTACACCAAGAATATTTGATAGTAAAAGCTTGTCAATGCAGGGATGTTTGTCATGTTTGAGTCACCTAGAAAGGTCTAATAAGAGGAACCCAGCTTTTGCTCTCAACCAAAGAAACATTAGACTAACATCATGCAGCATTACATTACACTTCAGTAAGGGTGTTAGTTAGGTTTATCAAATCTTATTCTAAAAAGTAGTTAGTCAGACTGAGTGTAGAAAAAGGTCAGGCTCAGGATTTTTTTGTACTATCAGGCCTGCTAATAGCATTATCCTGTGTCTAGTTGTAGCTGATGTCATGCAGACCTGTGAGTGTGTGTGTGTGTGTGTGTGTGTATGCGTGTGGATCCTCTTGGCTGCTTGCCAATGCACCCCTCTCTTTAGTTTCTCTTTGCACTGCTGTGTCTTACAACAACCTTTTTATGCTTAAGCTACATACTAATATGAAAGACTATTCTAACACATTAAGCTTTGGACGTTCACCTTAAGTTTTAGATATTCATATTCCACAGTATGGAAAGAAGTTTTTCTCATAGTCAAAAGTTAAGAGTGTGCTCAGTAATCATGCACATAATATTGTAAAATAAGAAGCACTTTCCTTAAGAAAAAAAAAACAAAACAAAAAAACACATACAAAAAAAAAAAAAACACAACTGGTACAATCTCAACCAAAAGAGTAGGCATGCAGGTATACAAGTACGTGAAGGTTTTCATGAAAAAAAATATATAGGTTTTGAAAAAGCATGTAAGAAGTCTGGAATTTTTATTTACAAAAAGTGCAAGCACCCTGTACAGTTGTACCATTGTAATGCTCTTAAAACAGACATTGCCTCATATGTACTGTGAGTGTTTAGACATGTCAATGGCACTCTGTCCCACAGGAGCAAGCTAGCATTTGCAAATAGTGTTCCAAGCGACCATATTGCCTGCCTCAATGCCTTTAAGGTAAGTGTTAATTATTGATTCATATTTCCAGTCATTGTGCTGTCACAATCGATTAATGACCATAGAGCTGCCTCTTAGCATTTCTCTGCATTATTTATTAATTTTTATTTGATGATACAAACACTTCTAAACAATCAATGGTTGATGTCTTATTTATTGATGTATTTACTTAAGTAGGAAGAGGGGTTCGCTTGGGCTCAAGCCTGGGTTGGGTCACTGAGCAGGGTGGCAGAATCAACAGTAGGTCCTGCGAGGCTTCTGAAGCAGACTAGACCCAGGAGAGACCGGAGCACACAGTAGTCTTTAGACGTTTGTAATTGGTGCAGCAAATAACTTGCGTTTGTTTATTCATACATATGACACCTGTGTGTTTTGTTTAGCTGTTATTCACATCACACAGCTGCAGTGACGCCACGCCACGTCCACAGAAGCGTTCACATCTGGCGAGATTCTGTGATGTTTTCTAGAATAGAATAGAAGAATAGAACAGCATGCATTGAACAGTATTGCACAGATCCCTTAAAAAACGTGCATTTAAAGTCATGTACTGGCAGCGTTAATTGAAGGTACTGTGGTAGGATTATATGCTCTGTTTGGTTTTGTTTTAAAGGCGTGGCTTTCTCAGAAGACCAAGGGGGAGTTCCGCCACACCAAGGTGAGACACCGATACACAGCTGGAATGGCTTAAAATGGTTGCTCTGGACTTAAATATGTTTGATTAACCCTAAAATGTTATTCACCAGAGGCATGAACATGCCTGTGCTGCATCAGGTTGCATTGTTTTTATTACGGTTCTTTACAGTGCTGATGAATGTTTTGTTGATTTTGAATGGGTGTCGTTGGAAAGACAAGTGTGTCCACCCGATTTCCTTGAATTCAATCGGGCAACAACGTCCGAGAACCCCAGACACACCGAGTCTAGATGATACTGGTCACTGCTTAGCCTTAGGGCTCATTTCCACCAAACACTCTGCGTGTACAGTGCGTGCCCGTTTTCTGTCCGTATTTGTTTAGAATGCACGTTAACAGATTAGACCATTTTCACCGCACGCAGGATCTGAGCGTATTCTGTCCCTATACAAACCTATTGTACACGGATACGCACTGTACACGCTCAAGTCGGTGGAAATTAGCCCTTAATCTGGTGTTTCTCTGAAAAAAAGTCAAGTATGCTGTGTTGCTTTGCAGCATTTAAAAGTTGTGTTTGCACAATTTAGATTTTTTTTGCAGAAGCCATGAAGCAGCAATAACATCTTTTAAATGTAACATAATGCTGTGAATTCTTTGAAGTAGAAGCAGCTTACTGAGTACAACAGTAAACATCAACCGTCACCAGTTTCTAGGCAGACTGGTTTTTGGTTTGTATGTTGCCTCTTGGTTACCTCTGGCTCCCTGGGGCTTAGGGCTTTGACTCCGAACTTCGTTATTCGAATGTAATTAAAAAAATAGAGATATTCGAATGGCAGTCCTTAATATTCGAACCATTTATGGGTATTATTTAACACGCATAAAATGTAACCTTTCGTTGACGTAGTCTATTAACATTGACTAATACACTGCCAACATAAGTTTGATACCAATTTAGGTCTTACTGACGACATTCAATGGTCAAAATATTATTAACAAATATTCAAATATTATTCGAATATTAATATTCATAAACAAACAAACTTCGAATATGATTTTTGAGCAAAAGTCAAAGTCCTACTGGGGCTCCACACAAATATCACTCCTTTTTTTGCTCTGCATCATTTTGTCAAGTATCCATCTAATTGCTCAGCTTTTCCAGGAAGCTTACTGTGCTAATTGATGCTAGCGTGCATACTGCTTTCTGCACTTTCTGTTTTCTGTCTGCGGCTGGGTGGGGTCGTCACCAGTTTCTAGGCAGACTGGTTTTCATTTTGTATGCTGCCTGGGGCTGCCTCCGGTTGTACACAGATATCACGTCACAAAACTGCGTTTGAACACCACGTGTTCACCCCACCCCCTGGAAATAAGGATACGATTTGCTAAAAATCTCAAACTTTGAATTTGCTTTACCATTTTCGGTTTAGTACCCTCACACGAGCTTCTCTGTGTTATAAATAACAGTCTGTGTATTCTGCATGATGTATGTCATTTACATAAAACCAATCAGGAAATCGCATTTTGTTTTCTTTCTAGGATGAACTGGACTGGGGCAAGGAGAACTGCATTTCAATCAAAAGAGTCCGAGAGGTAGATATACGCCTGTGTCTCGGGCAAAACTCTTTTAGCATTCTTGGGGGAGAACATCAGACATGACGGTAATAGGGTTACATGGATGTGTACATTCAGATTTAACGGGCCACATTAGAGCAGGGGTCTCTGAAGAGTAGTCTCTCTGTTGCTGTTAACTAGTATAATAGTATGGGCAACTGTGGCCTGGTGGTTAGGGAGTGTTAGTTTTCTGTGCTGGTCAGGTAGCTGTGCTGTGTGTGTGTGTGTGCCTGTGTTGGTCAGGTAGCTGAGCTGTGTGTGTGTGTGTGCCTGTGTTGGTCAGGTAGCTGAGCTGTGTGTGTGTGTGTGTGTGTGTGTGTGTGTGCCTGTGTTGGTCAGGTAGCAGAGCTGTGTGTGTGTATCTGTGTTGGTCAGGTAGCTGAGCTGTGTGTGTGTGTGTGTGTGTGCCTGTGTTGGTCAGGTAGCTGAGCTGTGTGTGTGTGTGTGTGTGCCTGTGTTGGTCAGGTAGCTGAGCTGTGTGTGTGTGTGCCTGTGTTGGTCAGGTAGCTGAGCTGGGTGTGTGTCTGTGTTGGTCAGGTAGCTGAGCTGTGTGTGTGTGTGTGTGTGTGTGTGTGTGTGCCTGTGTTGGTCAGGTAGCTGAGCTGTGTGTGTGTGTATCTGTACCTGTGTTGGTTAGGTAGCTTATCTGTGTGTGTGTGTGTGTGTGCCTGTGTTGTTCAGGTAGCTGAGCTGTGTGTGTGTGTGCCTGTGTTGGTCAGGTAGCTGAGCTGTGTGTGTGTGTGTGCCTGTGTTGGTCAGGTAGCTGAGCTGTGTGTGTGTGTGTGTGTGTGTATCTGTGTTGGTCAGGTAGCTGAGCTGTGTGTGTGTGTGTGCCTGTGTTGGTCAGGTAGCTGAGCTGTGTGTGTGTGTGTGTGTGTGTGTGTGCGCCTGTGTTGGTCAGGTAGCTGAGCTGTGTGTGTGTGTGCCTGTGTTGGTCAGGTAGCTGAGCTGTGTGTGTGTGTGTGTGTGTGTGTGTGTGTGTGTGTGTGTGTGTGTGTGTGTGTGTGTGTGTGTATCTGTGTTGGTCAGGTAGCTGAGCTGTGTGTGTGTGTGTGCCTGTGTTGGTCAGGTAGCTGAGCTGTGTGTGTGTGTGTGTGTGTCTGTGTTGGTCAGGTAGCTGAGCTCTGTTTGTGTATATCTGTGTGTGTCAGGTAGCTGAGCTGTATGAGGACCTGAAGAAGCGCGTGGCCCAGTTTAACATGAGGACGGGCCAAAGCCCTGACTCCCTCGACTACACCAACCTGCACATCCAGAAGTTCATCCTGCAGGTGAGTGAGGGTGGAATGGGCGGGTGGGGGGCGTAGAAGTTCCTCCTGCAGGTAAATGAGGGGGGGGTGTGGAGGTCGTAGAAGTTCATCCTGCAGGTCAGTGAGGGGGGAAAGCGGGGGGTTGGGTGTCATAGAAGTTCGTCCTGCAGGTGAGTGGGCTGGGGGGTGGGGGGGGGTGGAGGGGGGGTGGGGGTTGGTGGGGTGGTGGTGGTCGTACAAGTTCTTCGTGCAGACCCTCTGTACAAAATGGAATGAGCTACGAGAGGCTGGTCTACCAGGCTATGAATAAATGTAATTTTAACAAAACCTAAAAACAAACTGGCTGCTGTCAGCCTACAGCTATTTGTAGTAAAAGGGTTTATCATGACTTTGTCCCCTAATGGTGGAGGATGGAGTAGAGAGTAACTGGAGCTTTTGGTGTGTGTGTGTGTGTGTGTCTGTGTGTGTGTGTGTGTGTAAAGGTGGTTATTGCCGGAGCCCTCTACCCAGACTACTATCTGCAGGGTGAGATCGATGACGAGTTGGCGGCGAAGGAACTGTCGGGGCATGACCCCACAACCACCGTAGTGGTATGTGCTCAGCGATGCTTCCGGAGCTTTCTGAGGGCTCATTCACACCAAACACTCTGCGTGTGCAGCACATGCCCGATTTCTGTCCGTATTCATTTAGAATGCACGTTAACAAATTAGACTATTCACACCACACGCGTTTAGTAGTGTGCGGTTTCCCTGTTAATTTGAGGGTGTATCTAGCGATAGCATTGTAGCCTTTAAACAGTTTTTAGATGTTTTGTTTAATATACGAGTTTCAAAAAATCATCAGTTGAAATGTGAATATCTAAGCGATTGCCTAAGTACTAGGTAAACTAACTTTTATTTATTAAAATTCAAACAAGATAGCCAAAGGCATGTAGATATTATAAGCAATTTCACGAAGCTTCACAAATGTTGAATATTTGAATAAAAAGTGTAAAAACAAACTAACCCAGATGGTAGCAGGCTTGTAAAATCGGTTATAAATTCTACATCACTGGCTATCTTGTTGAATTTTGATAATTAAATATTTTGCTTCTTAACATGAAGCCTATATAATTTTATTTACCTAAGACTGGTGATTACTTCAATATTCACATTTCAAATTATATCCATTTTTTTGAAACGTGCTGTATTATACATAGCCAAGTTAAGTAATTCCCAAGAACTCAGTAACTCTTGGAATGAAGTGCACAATTTGTACTTGTCTCTATGGTGACAAGGGCGTCTGGTTCAGATCCCCTGTTTCACCATTATATATTGTGATGACATTTTGATGACACTTGCAACAGTTATCATTTACAGAAAAAAAAGCTGATGCACTTAGGAGGGGCTCGGCACTACTTTTGTTACATGTATTTGACGGAGCGGAAGCTGACCTTGCAATGACCTCCTGTGTGTGTCAGATTCGCAACATGCCGCCGTTTGCCTTCTTGTATTACAAGCAAGTGCAGTCCCTGTTCCGGCAGTGTGGACAGGTTAAGAGCATCGCCTTCGACTGCTCCAGGTAATGCCCCTCTGTAATATTAGCCATCGTGCCTGACTGTGTATGTTCAAGTGTGTGTTTGTATGTGAACGCGCGTGTGTGCGCGTGTGTGTGTGTGTGTGTGTGTGTGTGTGAGAGAGAGAGAGCTCCAGTTAATGCCCCTTTCGAAATATTAGCCATCATGCCTGCCTGTGTATGTTCAAGTGCGTGTGTGTGCGTGTGTGTGTGCGTGTGTGTGTGTGTGTGAGTGAGAGAGCTCCAAGTAATGCCCCTCTATAATATTAGCCATCGTGCCTGACTGTGTATGTTCAAGTGCATGTTTGTGCACCGGGTGTGTGACTGTGTATGTTTGTGTTAATGTGTGTGACTGCATGTGTGCGTGTCACTGTATATTTATGTGTTGATTTGTGTGACTGCATGTGTGTGTGTGTGGTTTCAGCAATTAAGTAAATGGGAGGGAAAGGCATCAGCGGAGGGAAGAGCTGGCAAGCCGCCAGTGGCGAGCACTTTCCACGACACCATCCACATGTTTAATGTTAAAACACCCATAAGGCTGAAAGGACTTAAGGCATAAGATGGGCATAAGTTGTTTTTTGACAAGTGTTAGGCAGGTGCACACAAAGTATACACACACAGGGGTACACACAATGTCAGGGATTTTGCAGGATTGTAGTCAAGTGTGTGAATAACCAATTACACCAAATTGATTGTATATGTCAGGAAGCATACATCCACAGAAGATCTGCAGTAGTTCTTCGGGATGTTTGGCGCAAGCTACCAGCCAAGTTCCTTCAAAAACTATGCAGTAGAAAATTGATGCTCATTTAAAGGCAAAGGATTGTCACACCAAATATTGATTTGATTTAGGTTTCTCTTTTGTTCAGTCACTGCATTTTGTTAACGCATTTTTTCACACCTGCCTAAGACTTTTGCACAGTACTGTATATTTATCTGTTGATGTGTGTGTGTGACTTTGTGTGTGTATGTGTGTGATGGAGTGTATGTGGAGCTATATTTGTGTTGATGTGTGTGTGTGATTATATATATGTGTGTGTGTGTGAGATAGGGCGTATGTGGAGTTCTGCCGCTCAGCCACCCAGGGGGCGCTAGCACTTCAGGAGGTTTCTCTGGCGCTGCTGCTAGCGCAGAAGAAGCAGGACATCAACCTGGCCATCCACTCCAACGACGAGGTTGAGGCCCACGCCAGCGAGAGGGTCATGATAACACACCTCCGCAACGCACGGTACACACACACACACACACCTGTGTACACTCCGCACACACACACAACCTGGCCGTCCACTCCAACGACAAGGTGGAGGCCCACGCCAGCGAGAGGGTCCTGATAACACACCTCCGCATCCCACGGTATGCACACACACACGCGCACACACACACACACACACACACGTCTACAGTCCGCACATACACACACACACAGCCTGGCCGTCCACTCCAACGACGAGGTGGAGGCCCATGCCAGCGAGAGGGTCCTGATAACACACCTCCGCAACCCATGGTACACACACACACACACCTGTCTACAGTCCGCACATGCACACACACACAGCCTGTCCGTCCTCTCCAACGACGAGGTGGAGGCCCACGCCAGCGAGAGGGTCCTGATAACACACCTCCGCAACCCACGGTATACACACACATACACACACACAAACACACACACACACAAATGCAGTTACACAAACTCACTCATAAAGTTGCACACAATAATGACGTTAACCTCATGCAGAAACCTCAGAATTCTACACAGGCCATGCACAGACATTATAAACACACAAGACACATACATACAAAGTCATAAATTACACTCATCCATATGAAATAGGCAAATCAACACACACATCTGATTATACCAGAATGTGTATACTTACAGAACCCACACTGTGTCCACATTTTTTTTGTCTTGAGCAGTCGCATGTGGTTATGTATAGTAGTGATGTATTGGGCACGAGCGATTTAATGTGACAGTAAAAGGATTGGCTACTACAGGAAGTCTCCAACCAGTAACGTTCATCATTTCCTGTACCTTACTGAAAACAATGATATTACACTACTCTACATACACGTGGTACATACACAAACTGACCTGCACAGTGCGTAATGAACAAGCTGAAACATCCACAAACTGCAAGAGCTCACACACAAACTCACACATCCACAAACTGCAAGAGCTCACACACAAACACACACATCCACAAACTGCAAAAAAGTTCACACACACACAAACACACATCCATAAACTGCAAAAAAGTTCACACACACACAAACACATACACATCCACAAACTGCAAGACCTCACACACAAACACACACACATCCACAAACTGCAAGAGCTCACACACAAACACACACACGACCACAAAACTGCAAGAGCTCACACACAAACACACACACGACCACAAAACTGTAAGAGCTCACACACAAACACACACACGACCACAAAACTGCAAGAGCTCACACACAAACACACACACGACCACAAAACTGCAAGAGCTCACACACAAACAAACACACGACCACAAAACTGCAAGAGCTCACACACAAACACACACACGACTACAAAACTGCAAGAGCTCACACAAAAACACACACACCCACAAACTGCAAGAGCTCACACACAAACACACACACGACCACAAAACTGCAAGAGCTAACACACAAACACACACATCCACAAACTGGAAAAGCTCACACACAAACACACATACAAACTAACTGCTCTGTGTGTTCTCCAGAGTCAGTGTGGACTGCCTGAACCACACGGTGTCTCCCGTGGACTTCACCAGCATCATGGATCCAGAGAAGCTTCCCGCCAAGCGCGTCTTCATCGTCAACGTCACCAAGGTTTGTGTGGAATAGAATAAAATAAAATAGAGTAGAAAGCTTTTTATTGTTATTGTACAACAACGAGACAGCCTGCAGATTTGACTGCATACAAGAGGCTACGGAACATTTGTACTGTTAAAACAAGAAATGCTAAATCAGACTACTACAAGAATTCATTGTCTAATGATTTTACAAATTCAAAACAGTTTTGGAAAAAACTTAATTGTTTACTGAATAAATCTACTGTAAATTGTTCTGCAAAACTAAGTATAAATAATAACATTATTAGTGACCCCACCTCTGTGGCTGATGCTTTTAATCAGCACTTTTCTTCTGTTTGTAAATTACGCCCATCTGATTTTTGTTATTTCAACTCTGTAAATAGCCTGGTAGCTAATAGCTCGTTTACATTAACTACAATACTCCCTACTGATGTGCAGCAGTCTATTTCTGAAATTAAATCTGGAAGTGGTGCTGGTCCTGATGGTTTGGAGATTAAGTTTATCAAGATTGCCTCTCATATTTATGACCGCCACTAGCGAAGCTAGCGAAAGCGGTCATATTGGAGTTGCTGCAAAATGTTTCCCCTTTTTTTTTTTTTTTTTTTTATTTTTTTTTTTTCACCGATTTTCCGTCAACGATTCCCGGGACACTGAAACTCGGGGAGACATGAATGTTTGTAGGCATGTAGCCCAAGAAGTTTGTGAGCGAATAACGCCTTTTGGTCCCCCAGGGCCACCCCCCCGCAGTGCCAGTGTCTGTTAAAGAGGGGGATACCGGCAAAAGTTTTTGCTGAATAACTCAATGAACGTTTCACCCAACAACATGACATTTTTGTGATATGTCGGTGTTACAGAGACGTATCGACCCAGCCCATAAACTCTCACTTAAAGCATAGCGCCACCTAGTGATATGGGTAAATGCAAAAATTGGGATTTTGAGTTGCCAATATCTTGGACCGAGAAGGTGGGAACTGCGCAAAATACGTCATGCACGATCACCACAAAGACCTCTAACACCACAGAACATGCCATAAAATTTGGTCCATAGGTAATTGTAGAAAATGTCATTTTGCCTATTATCTAGAGAATGCTAATGTTTACAACAACTTTTTTTATCATGAAATCTATTGAGCCTCACGCATTGAAAACACTGGTCGACGCCCACTTCCAACGAAAACAATTTCCGTGAAATTTTAATATTGCGAAAACGAATCTGAACGAACTCGTCATAGGCCGTTCATGTGAATCTCACCAAATTTGGTATATGTCATCTACAGACAATGCTCACAAAAAGTTATCAAAGGATTTATCTTGAGATAAACCGTTTCGAAGTTACATGTCAATGAACATTTTACACGTAGCTTAAAATTCTTCAAAAGTCAATATCTTGGCTTTTAATTGCTCAAATTTGGTCAAAGTTGATATGCCATCTCTAAACAGCTTTCTTTTCATGTGTACTAAATTTTGTGACATTTCGTCATAGGGGGCGATGTTTATTGGCGAAGCTAGGTGTCAAAAAACTGTTTTTTTTAAATAATTCGTCAACAATTTTGCCAAAGACAACGATTTTGTGTTAGTATGTCGGTGTTACAGAGGCGTATCGACCCAGCCCATAAACACTCACTTGAAGCATAGCGCCACCTAGTGATGAGGGTAAATGTAAAAATTGGTATTTTGAATTGCCAATATTTTGGACTAACAAGGTAGGAACTGCATAAAATATCTCATACACGATCAACACAAAGACCTCTAAAAGCACAGCACATGCCATAGAATTTGCCCTATCTCATGCACGATCAACACAAAGACCTCTAAAAGCACAACACGTTCCATAAAATTGGCCCTATACGGGCCGCTGTAATTGTACAAAATCTCATTTTGCCTATTCCTTTCACAAATCACTCCTACACACTATTCAAACACACACAATGTAATTCATTCAAAACCCACATTCACGCCCACTTCCAAGAAAATCATTTCCACACAAATTCTCACCTCACAACACTACTCTACCACACACTCATCATACCAACAGTTCCCACATTTCAATACACTGCGGCGGTCATACCATGTACCGCTATGCGGTACATCTAGTTTAGTATATCCATTATGTGATTTATTTAATTTATGTTTATCTACTTGTGAAGTCCCAGCCATGTGGAAGTGTGCTAGAGTAACACCTTTCCACAAAAGTGGTGATCCACTTGACCCTAACAATTACCGACCAATTTCAATTATTAGTACTGTAGCAAAAATATTTGAAAAAATTATATTTAAACAATTATTTAAATATGTTAATGAATTTTCTATTCTAACTCCAAACCAATCAGGTTTCAGACCCAATTATTCCACCACCACTGCGCTCATAAAATTTGTCAATGATGTTACATCCTCTTTGGATAACAATATGCCCACTGGTGCAATATTTATAGATCTCACTAAGGCGTTTGATTTGGTTGATCACTATATTCTTCTTGATAAATTACATAGCATTGGTCTCTCTGAGCAGTCTATCTTCTGGTTCAATTCATATCTTCATTATAGGCGTCAGTGTGTAGCCTTTAATGGTGCTTTTTCCCAGTATATGCTAATGAAAAAGGGTGTTCCTCAAGGTTCTTGCTTAGGCCCCCTTTTGTTTTCAATTTTCATTAATGACCTCCCACAAATGTGTTCTGGTTGTGAAAGTTTATTGTATGCTGACGATACCGTTATTTACTCTTCTAAACGTGATATTCATTCGATTCAGTCCTCATTGCAACTTGATTTTGACACCATCCAAAAGTGGTTTTCAGACAATGGGCTTATACTTAATAAAAGAAAGTCGTATAGTATGCTTTTTAGTAATAGGTTTGCCCGACATAATCAAGGAAATACTCTAAAAATTAAAATTTTGGATAGTACATCTATGGAGAATGTGGAGGAATTTAAATATCTGGGCCTATGGCTCGATTCTCACCTCTCCTTCAAGCCTCATATTGACTTTGTTGTGAAGAAAATAAATTGTAACCTTAGAATCTTATATCGTTCAATAAATTGCTTTGCACAACAGATTAGATTGAGAATTGTAACACAGCTTTTATTTCCCATTTTTGATTATGCAGACATTGTTTATATGAACACAACTGATTTACACCTTAAATCTCTAACTGTTGCCTTTAATAGTCTTTGCCGCTTTGTTTTGAGGTGTCCTTATTTAACTCATCACTGCCATATGTACCAGCAACTAAATCTATTATCACCTAAAGCCAGACGACAGCTACACTGGTTTCAGTTTATTTACAAGTGATTCTTTTTTAAGTATCCCCTTTATTTAAAATATTATTTAATCCCATATAGTTCTATTTATGGACTCAGACACCATAGTCACTTGCTTTTTTCCGTACCGAACATCCAAAGAAATTGGAAGGCGTGCCTTCAAATTCAAAGCCCCATCTGACTGGAATCGCTTACCCTGTTTGTTAAGGTCCATCTCTTCTTTTCCTCATTTTAAATTATCCCTCTTATCTTACTTGTATTCATGTGACCAATGTAAATGTTTTTCTGGTGTATAGCTTCTTTTTATTGATGTCGTCTTTTGTGTTTAGGTATATGTATGTATGCTTGTGTACATGTGTGTATCTATATGTATGTGCGTATGTGTGTATATATGCATATGAACATGTGTATTTGTAGCATGTATGTGTATATGTATATGTACATACATGTTTATTTGTTTACTTTTTATTGTGTTTTTTCCCTCTCCTGTAATATTCAATATTTACTGCATTAGTTTTTCTATGAGAGAATTTGGACAGACTGGGGTGGTTGGTGGTGATGAAGAGCTTTGGTGTGTATGAGAGAGTGTATGTCTGGTGTTATGCTTGTTTTTGGGGACCCCCTCGAAAACGAGATGCCTTGTCTCAAGGGGTTATCCTCCAATAAAAGAATTTGAATTTGAATTTGAAGTACAACAAAATTACAAGGGCTACATCAAGGTTCTGTTCGGTCCTGACACAAGTCCTAATATAAGCACATACAAAACAAACAATACAAAACTAGGGGACTCCCTGTGTCACTGTCAGCCCAGAAACCAACTGTGGTACCTAAACTGTAGGTCCAGTCCCTGTGGGGATGATGGCTGATGTTGCCTGGCAACAGTGACACTAAGTGCTTAGGCTTTGGTTGGGCTTTTGCCACGTAGGCGAAACATGCTTCAAGTACAACACAATTACAAGGGCTACATCAAGGTTCTAAATGGTCCTAATATAAGTGTTTATGTAAGCACAAAACAACCAAAAATGCATGTGTACATTCAGGGTGGTGATGGTTTGTGGGAAGAAACTGTCTCTGAGTCTGTGTGTCATCATGGGTTGGTTTTTATTGTTATTATTATTATATATTTTATTTGTTACATGGTGCCTTTTAAAACACCCAAAGTCACCTACTGTATAGCCCTTTATGTCACGCCTGTTGAACATGAAGGCAGAGACTAGTTCTCTGTGGTATGGGGTGTTTCCTGGAGCTAAGAAATGGGAGTGGTGGTGATTTCGGAGGCAAAAGGGTTTATCTTGTAACTGCAGGGTCTCTGGTTTGATTTCAGAATCAAACCACCGACCCTCCGATCACGAGATCATTAGGCCACAGCCGCTCTGTAAACCATGTGGTGCCACTGTTAAAAAAAGTGTAGTATTAAAATGTAGTATTAAGTTATATGGATGAGTATTATTTTATGATGTATTCTTTTTTTGTACAGTAAAACTTGCCCAAACCGACCCCTGAGTAAACCGGCTTCCTTTGAAAACCGACCGACTTTATTGGTCCCGAAAATTCCCCATTGGAACTAATGACAAAAGACACTGGATAAACCGACCACTGTCTACTCTGAATACCGACCACCTTGGTCGGTCCGAAGTAACAAATTCACACTCTATAGACCGACCAATCGACTGAATGACCAACTGCCGGCGATCACAAAGACCAGGGAATCACTAGGCACTAGGCGCTAAATGCACGCCCACAGGCAGACAAAAACCAAACATTGTCCATGTGGTAAAACAACGGTCGGTCCGAAGTAACAAATTCACACTCTATAGACAGACTAATCGACTGAATGGCCGACTGCCGGCGATCATAAAGACCAGGGAATCACTGGCGCTGTACTG
Organism: Coilia nasus; assembly: GCA_027475355.1. Taxonomy (NCBI): domain Eukaryota; kingdom Metazoa; phylum Chordata; class Actinopteri; order Clupeiformes; family Engraulidae; genus Coilia; species Coilia nasus. The sequence goes on from CM050199.1 coordinate 33,419,617, forward strand.
TGCACTGTACTGTATTGTTTTGATGTTGACACCTACGCGCTATCAAATTCACACATTGTTTTTTGAATATGGGTCGTTCACAGTGGGTGTGAGCAAAGATAAGCGGATAAGCGGAGCGTGGAACGAGACGAAGACAGAGACAATTGTGAAATGTTTTAGGAACAGTGGGTTTAACGTCGTCGGTCTTGATGGTAGCGATGCACAGCCGGATACAGCTGACGACGAAGAGCTAAGAAGACTCATCCAGCAAGTTCACCAATCTACAGAAGGAGAAGGGCAGTGTACCGTAGACGAGTTTATCAACTTCGATGACAGTGTGCCCACAGAGGAGACGTACGGCGGTGAGTGGGAGAAACAGATCGTCGAGAATTTTCTCAGCGACAAGACGCAGGAAACCAACGACGACGAAGATGACAGCGAAGAAAAGGATGATGACAGTGAAAACACAGATCTAAATGACGGCAGTGATTTGTCAGACAGCGACGTCCTAGCCATGTTGGGTAAGCTACGCAACTATGCGTTGAACAAGGACTCTGTCTACCTGAAAGCGGTCCAAGACCTCCAGACACTAACAGAGCAGAGAATTGTTGAGAAGAGGCTCACATTGAAGCAGTCGTCACTTGCATCATTTTTCAAGCCAGTGTAAAATCAACAGACACTTACATGATCAATTGTGTGTATGATACAGTACCAACCATTGTGAAAATCACTGACATCGTTTTTTTTTAATTAAGTTTATTAATTTTTTTGTACTGTAAATATAAATGTGCAAATAAATACAGTACAACTGGAGTGTAATATATTGTGTGCTTGTCATATTTGTGTGTGAGAAGTACGAACATTTACACAGCATGTCATATTGTGTTGCACGAGCGTCAGCCAAGCCCACCCCGAACAAACCGACTCATTGTGAAAACCGACCATAAATTGTGGTCCCAGTCACGGTCGGTTTAGGCAAGTTTTACTGTATATTGTATTTTTTCTTTGTTTTGGTGGTTTTTGTTTTTTTCTTGTTTGTTTCAACTAGTCAACTGCTGTTGTTTGTAAAGTGCTTCATAAATAAGTAGACATTGTTGTCGTTATTGGCATTGACATTGGCATGGGCATTGACATTGGCATGGGCATTGGCAGGTGATGGAGGTGGGCCACTTCTGGGGCTTCCGTGCGGGCGAGGCGAGCATGACCAAGCAGCGGCAGCTGACGGCGGCCATCAATGCGTGCGAGCCGCAGCCCCTGGCGTGCTCGCTGTACCCCAACCTGCTGTGCCTGGCCCCCTTCAACGAGGACGAGGACGCCAGCGCCGACACCCCACAAAGCTACTACAGGGCCAAGATACTGCAGGTCCCCAGCAGCTCCCTGGACGTGGAGGTACACACACACACACACACACACACACACACACACACACACACACACACACACACCCCGCGGAGCTAGTACAGGGCCAAGATACTGCAGGTCCCCAGCAGCTCCCTGGACGTGGAGGTACACACACACACACACACACACACCCCGCGGAGCTAGTACAGGGCCAAGATACTGCAGGTCCCCAGCAGCTCCCTGGACGTGGAGGTACACACACACACACACACACACACTTCGCAGAGCTACTACAGGGGCAAGATACTGCAGGTCCTGAGCAGCTCCCGTGCTCAGCAGCTCAACGTGGAGGTATGTGCGGACGTGTGTGTGCATACATACATTATCTCTCTCTTTCTCACACACACTGTTGTGGAAAAAACAGCTCTGTTGACGCTGAGTAGATTAAGCAAAAGTAGCACTCTGGAAGCCTTAACAAAAAGAGACTAGTTGACTTGCTCTGCTGCCGGTGTTTATGCTACTCGGCAGTGGCACCCACTTTCCTATGCTTATCACCTCTTTGACCAATCAGCATATTATATTTCAGCTGATAAATGTTTAGTCAAAGTCAAAGTCAGTTTTATTTGTCAATTTCTTCACATGTACTTGACATACAAAGGAATCGAAATTACGTTTCTCACTATCCTATGCGTTTACATAGACAACAACAACAACAGTAAAGTGCAAGTGCACAAGACAAGACAAATCCTGAGCTAAGTTATTGCAAATAATAAATAAAGTGCATTTGCTTAAGGCTACTGTTACCTAGTGTTGCTAAAAACGAAACCAGGTATGACAAGTCAAGACGACAAGACGGGACAAGACAAGACAACACTGAGTGTGTGCATTTAGAGGTAGTTGTTCTTGTTCTGGGGGGGGGAGGGGGTCCAATGTCCCTAGACTTCTCCTGCCAGCCTGGTATTTCTTCTGGCTGGGGCTAAGGGTGAGGGTGAGGAGGGGAGAGAGTTCAGCAGTCTGGGGCCGAGGGTGAGGGTAAGGGTGGGGGGGGGGGGAGAGTTTAGCAGTCTCACGGGTGAGGAGGGGAGAGAGTTTAGCAGTCTCACGGCCTGGTGGATGAAGCTGTTCGTGAGTCTGGTGGTGCGGGAGCGGAGACTCCTGTACCTCTTTCTGGAGGGCAGGAGGCTGAACAGACTGTGTGCAGGGTGACTTGTATCGTTGACGAGCATTTAGCATTTCATAATGGCGGTTTATATGGTGGAAAGCCCCGCGCTGTCCTGTTTTTTTAAAAAGGGTGCTGTGTGGGAATTATTTAGCCTATATGTGATATAAAAGCAGTGGGCGCAAAACTTACTGGTGCAAAGAAGGGGTTCCAAGCAGAGGAAAAGACTCTTCGAGTAGAGTACAAACAGGTGTGCTGGCACACTGCCAGAAGTCTGGGGCACACACACACGCCCATACACACACACACAGACACATGCATGCTCGGACACACACCCAGCGCAGTGGGTGGACGCTAGACTGCGAAAGTAAAGGAGATGGGGAACACTGGAACAGGAGAATGGGAAAGGGGAGGAACGCCAGAATGTGACAAAGCGAATGTTCCTCAACTGAGGCCCACAGAACAGAATGTGCTAACCTACAATATGCAGTGTTTGTCATGCAAACCCTTTGTCAGTCATGCGAACCCAGGAAGTAAAGAACAGGTGAGTTCCCTGTCAACAGGCCTATGCGAAGGAATGATTAATGGCCATGCTAGTGACAGGCCCTGATACAAAGAAAGATTGATTACTGAGGGAGTAGCAATAAGATACCCCCAAAAGTTCACGGCTGAATAATGTTTTTTACTTACTAAGTTAAGCAAAGGAGAAAAGCACCAATATGACGTAACCCCGGTGGCTCTGACTGGCCCGCGGGCCTGCCACTAAGGCCCACTTGAGTTCCCATTGGCTGGGTGAAATTGCCCTAGCGTCAGCAGGAAAAGACATCAAAAGCGTTCAGAGTGCCCAGAAGAGTATATAAGGCAATGAGCCGCACAACTCTGTTGTGCACTGCGTGTATTTTTGGGCACTTTGCCTGTGTACACTGGTGTAAGGTTAGTGAATAAAGTCTTTGTTAACAACTGAGTTCAGCTGCTTCGCTTGAGTTTTTGCATTGGGAGAACAACGAATTGACAACCTACAACATCCAGAGTGCTGAGGGGCGAGGCTCCTTGTCGGGCTTTTCCACGACAGCTGACCAAGTCCTGACAAACCAGTCAGCATTCCAGTCAGAATTGTGCTGCTCATTATTTAGCTTGCATTAGCCCATCATTTCACTGTTTATAATGATCTTGTTTTTCCTGCTGCAGCAGCAAAACTCTTGGCTCCCTTCCACTAGTGGTGTGAACCTTCACTCATCTCACGATTCGATTCGATTACGATTATTAAGTTTTCGATTCGATATCTCGATGCATCACGATGCATCACGATTATTCACATCACATTACTATTATTCACAACATATTACTTCACATGACTTTACATTACACGATTATTCACAACATATTACTTCACATGGCTTTGATTTCATCAACAAACACAAGCAGTCAGATATTACCTTCCTCTTTTATTTGATAAAATTTATCAATTGTCAGAACATCCTACCTGCACATCAGTGTAGAAGCATATTCTGACAGGGTCATTTGAACTGTCAAAACCTATCTGCTATATAATTGTGGAAGCATACTCTGCCGAGGTAAATTTAATTGTCATAGGGTCCTACTTGCACTTACAAGTGTGGAAGCATATTCTAATTTGATAATTGGAATTGTCAAAACGTTATACATCTGTGTTTTATTTCCGACGACATCATTCTCTGTGTTTGAACGCACTTGCAAAAAAAAAAAAAAAAAATTAAAATAGCGAGCGTACAGTGACAAAACAATGAAACTGAAAGTGCACGGTGGGATTTTCTGACAAGGTAGCACAGCTCGGCAGATGTCTGTCATTTCTTCCTACAGTAGGACATTTCACAGAAGTAGAACCACTCCGCATAACACCGGTGTTGTTAACAACTCTGGATGGAGACGGCTAACGGATTTCTTAAGTTGGTGGTGTTCCCAACATATTTATTTTTATGGCGCCGTCATGTTGTGTTGTGATGTATGCTACACGACGACGAATAGGTTGCGTAGATGAGACAAAGACCATAGACACAGGTTGCCATAGACAAAACGGGTTACCGGGTGCTATTTTTAATACTTATGGCGAGAAAAAATTACTGTAAAAGGTACAACATAGTTGCTGTTTAGCCACATCCCACGTTTATTCCACAAAACACTACAGCACAACAGTGCAGCAACTTTTCCTCTTACCCCGCGCGCACCCACACACACATGCGCGCACACACACACACTCAACTCCCTTTCCTTAAAGGCACAAACACATAAGGAATATCAGCAGAACAGAACACAATTAACACAGGTTATCACAATACATTATAATCGATTATGATCTGCTATTGAAACGATTATTAATTGTTCACGTCTGCATCGCGATGCATCGATTATATGATTAATTTCAACACCCCTACCTTCCACCAGTCTCTGGGTCTCAGCACCCCCACGCCTGTGATCTCGCCTCACTGCGCCCCTCTCCAGCACTCTTACTGCTGCCTCACTCTCCAAACATTCAGCTGTTAACAGTCAAACATGTTCTGCATTCAAACATATTCTTGCATTTTTCTCCACAACACACACACACACACACACACACATGCATACATAAGGTACTTACTCACTCAAACACACACACACACGCATACATAAGGTACTCACTCACACACGCAAACATACATACATAAGGTACTTACTCACTCACACACACGCACACACAAACATACATACATAAGGTACTTACTCACTCACACACACACATGCATACATAAGGTACACACACACACACGCACACACAAACATACATACATACATAAGGTACTTACTCACTCACACACACACACAAACATACATACATAAGGTACTTACTCACTCACACACACACACGCACACACAAACATACATACATAAGGTACTTACTCACTCACACACACACACACATGCATACATAAGGTACTTACTCACTCACACACACACACACACACACACACACACACACATGCATACATAAGGTACTCACACACACACACACACACACATGCATACATAAGGTACTCACACACACGCATACATAAGGTACTCACACACACACGCATACATAAGGTACTCACTCACACACACACACACATTCGCCCACTCTATCTCTTTCTCACTCATGTGGTGGAAAAATCTCTATGATAACACTGCCAGTCTCGTCTTTGGAAATCACCGTTTCAGATCTTGCTTTTATTTCCTGTGTCTCATCTCTGCAACTTCCTCCACAACTTCGCTTGCTTTCCTGTGTTATCAGCACACTTACTTTTTCAGTAGTCCAGGGGTCACTCCAGGTCAGCAGGCCTGTGTTCAAACATTTCCATCATATTGTGGATTTAAACATTTCCAGCATTGTTACCATCTCATCAGAATATTCTCTGTCACTCTGTCACTCTCTCTCTGTCGCGCTCTCACTCTCTCTCACACACTCACTCTCACACACATACACTCCTTACACACAGTTTCCTGCAGTATTAGCCCATTTATATCTATTTTTTCACAAGGTTAGATATTGTGAGTGACAGCAGCATTAACAGGTGTGTTTGTGTGTGTGTGTGTGTGTGTGTGTGTGTGTGTGTGTGTGTGTGTGTGTGTGTGTGTGTAGGTTTTCTTCCTGGACTTTGGGAACACTGCCTGGGTGCCCAGCAACAATTTGAGGGAACTACCCCCAGAGTTGCAAACGCTGCCCTTTCAGGTAGATGGCTGTCCATGTTGATCCTCTTTTGTGGCATGTAACCCCAACCCCAAGTTGTATTTTTAACCTGAACATAAGGCTTCCAAAATCTTTTCATTGGTTCATAAACTTGTAACTGGGTGAAAGGCACTTCGGGTGACCGAAGAGGAAAGCTACTTAATGTTGCTTTAATCTGTAGCTTGTGTTGGCCAAAAAAGAGAAGTGATCTTTCATAAATTTCTCACACTGACCGGCTCTCCTCCCCCCTTTTCTCTTCCTCTGTCATTCTGCCTTTCTCTTTCTCGCTCCC
>CM050199.1:33431105-33523605 GCA_027475355.1 Coilia nasus
GGTACTGACTGACTGAGCAGCATGAAATCCACCGCTATACCTGTCGATATTTTTTAAGAAGCTGTCAATGAATAAAAATCCTCCCGGTTTATCAGTTCCTCCAATCACCACACAGAGCCTCAGCCTGCTCTAGGAAGCAGTTTAGCCCGCCCTCTCCATTCACTCCCAGTGAGGCTGGGCCTCCCTGGAAGTGATGATTTTTCAGCGTTTGTCCAATAAACGTCTAGGTTTTCGCACTGAAAGAGAGCATACTGCAAGTGCCATTGAAGTCCAGTGAGGCTGGACTGGATCACGTTGTCAAAAAAAAAAAAACAGACGAACTGCAGTGTTTTCCCCAAAGCGTCTAAGCGTATCGGCACCGATACGCTTCTTTTTTCGCCGATACGCATCAAGTTTTGCCGAGACGCTTTCATAAAATGCCGATACGCTTAAAAATCATGCACAACAACATTCCCCCCGGGATTTTCCCCGAACAAGAAGCCCCAATGTAGTCAAATGTAGGCTGCGTTTTTAGGAAACTTCCGTGGTGGGTGTGTAAACTACTATACTGGCAAAACTGGCTAATCACATGCCGATTACAGTGCTCCTTTGTTTTTTTTCCGCCAGTCAGCTGTATCAGAGAGTGTTGTAGAATCTAAGACTTTGACTATAAATGCTACACAAGAAGGATGGAGAACGCTCTCCTTGGGACATGCTCATGTAGCAAGAAAACTTTCTCCACAGTGTACAGAATGCGATCGGATCATCTAGCTGCTGAAAGAGAGTGAGAGAGAGCGTGAAAGGCAAATCCTCCTTTATGTAGAGCAGAGTCAAGACTGTTTCATTGAAACTCGTGGAATTTAACTAATAAATTGGTCCTTACATCTTTCTGGATTTGTTGATGATTTGTTGATGGATATTTAGCTGATAGTAGGAACGTACTGTGACGTTGTACGTAAGAGCCATGGCCATGACATTGGTGATAATCCCACCTTTTGCGACGGTGCGCACGTGCAGCAGACGAAGTAACCTTGACATGTTGGAATACCGTGTAGTACTCAGTAATAGGCATAATCATTGTAGCGTGATGACATTGGTAAATGATGCTCATTAGCATCGAGGGTCCACCTGTCCGAGAGATGTGGTTGGAGGCTGCGGCAGACAAGTGGAGAAAAACAGGAGGCTCAACATTTAGTTTAGACATTTTAGTGACAGCCTAGTCAAATTCATGTGACATTATATAGTGCTTGCAGTATTTCTTGTGTGACAATAAATTAGCCTTCCCACCTGGGAGTTTTGGCTCTTTCAACTCACCAAGTGCAACGAGTTTTTTGTTCTATTTGTACCAAAAAATGCAACATTTTAATTAAAGTGTTATGTTTCCACCAGCCTTCTGGGACCAACATTTAGCTTCAGATCTTCCTAGAATTCACCATTTTAGCTCTAGAAAAAAAAAAAAATTCCCAGGGTGCATGCCCACCAATCCTCCTAGCTACCGTGCCACCGCGTCATCGTATTTACATCAAAATTTAAACCCTTCTTTTTATTTCTGGGGAAAACACTGGAACTGTGGAAACTAATTGCTGAACGATTTTGTCTTGAACACATTATACAATGCTGGAGATGAAATACCAATGTAAATACAGTATAGTAAATATAGTACAACATAGTAGTAGTACACTACTTTCTTCATGATTTTTAGAGGAGGCTGAGCCTCCCTTGTTGCCTTAGAGCAATCGCCTCTGCTAAGCATACACCAGTGTACACAGGCAAAGTACCCAAAAATACACAAAGTGCATTAGCAGAGTGAACTTACTACCAACAGTTGCGAAGGCTGATCAACCTGGAGAGTTGCTAAGATGCGTCTCGAAAGTTGCCACTCTCTTAGTAATCAATCTTATCAGGGTTTGTTGCTGACAGGACCATTTTCTTATTCCCATCAGCTCTTCGCGTTGGGCTGTTGTTAGTGAGCTCACCCCTCTTCATTTTCCCAAGGGTTCGCGTGACAGCGAACCCACACTTTTTCACCTTCCCACAGTTTGTATGACAAGCATCGCATATTGTAGGTTGTTGATTTTGTTTTGGGATCTTAGATGATGGACATTCACTTTCACATTCATTCCCACTCTTCTTATCTTTCATGTGTCAGCGTTTGTTCACCGTGCTTTGGGTGGGGATGTGCATTCGAGCGTGCAGATGTGTGTGTGTGTGTCTGTGTGAGTCAGACTCCTGGCAGTCTGCCAGCACTCCTGTTCCTGCTTGCATTTTGTTCACAGCGTATATCTCTGCATTTTGTTCACAGCGTATATCTCTGCATTTTGTTCACAGCGTATATCTCTCCCTTCCTTTCCTCGCTATTCTTTTGCAACAACAATTTTATATCACACACAGGTTATAATAATTCCCACACTATCTCTCTCTCGCTCTTCTTGCTCTCTCTCTCTCTCTCTCTCTCCCTATTTCCAATGACCTGGTGATGTGAAGAGATGTTTTGACACTTTCACACAAAAGCAAGAAATGTGCTGATGACATACAGACCACAAGTGAAACGACTCTAGCTGGTGCAAGACGGGGGCATGGGCAAAGCAGCTGGAGAGAGATTTTCCCACGCCTCTCTCTCTCTCTCGCCAAGTTACGAAGCACTGTATCAAAAGAAAAGAAAAAACTGGAGCTGTACAGTAATGCATATCAAGTCATCACAGGCTTAAATAAAATGAAAAGTAATAATATTATACAATAAGGTAAATTAATGGCACCATTTGTCATCAAAACATCAGTAACTATAAAGTAAATTCACCTTTTAGCATAGACGGTGCATAACGCATACAGGCTAAATCTACACTAGTTCGTGATGGCGGACTAGCCTGGTAAACCCGCCCCTTGTACTTCATTTCATTTTGTACAGAGGGTCTGGACCAGAATCTGTTAAGGAGCATGTAAGCGGTCCGAGCAACTCCGATCAAATCAGCGACCAGCGGGTGTGTTTGTGAGCCATGACGTTGACGTGTGCTACATTTGAATTGTAGTGCGTAGGTAGGCTAATTGCATACGTGACAACCAGACGTTAGCGATTGGGTAAAGGCAGAGGCACTTGTTTTAAAGTTCAGCAGAGTCCACACCTCCAGGAAGAAATCGTTTCTCACAGCCTCTGCCCCAGACCCTCTGTACAAAATGAAAAGAAATATGAGGGGCTGGTTTACCAGGCTAATGGCGGACCCCCCACCATAAGCCCCTTGTGGAATCAATGATATGAATTATGATATGGAGACCACAAAAGAAAGCGTGAAAGAATATTTGTGACGACAGGTGATAGGAATGTTTTGTGAAAGGGAAGACTGTTTAAAGGCCTCCTAATCGCCTAGGAAACAGGAGATGCGCTGATAAAAGATGAGAGTGAAACGGTCCCAGCAGGTTCAATAATAATAGTAATAATAATAATAATAATAATAATAATAATAATCTTTATTTGTATAGCACAATTCATACATACAAGATGCAGGTCAAAGTGCTTTACAGTTTGGCATGGTCACCACATGACAACATTTCTTGCAGTCCAGTGGCACCGGAGCAGATGAATACAGTAGCAGGCATTGTATAGTAGTAACAATGACTCTTGCATGAACACGGGTAGACAGTCCCTGTAGGCCCCAGTCAGCAGTCTTTGTAGTCCAGAGGTGCTAGAACTATGCAATGCCCTGTTGATGCGGGCTCTTGCGTCAACACAGGTCAACAGTCCTTGCAAACCAGAGGCGCTAGAAAAGGAAAGTTCATTTAGGCACAGTCGGGTTGTTGGTGTCCCCAGGGAGCAACAGGGGTGAGGGAAAAACTCCTGTTCAAGCAAGGCACAAGGACAGAGTCCACACAGGCTAGCTATAGAGTGGAAAACACCCAGGATCCCAGGCAAGGCGGGCCAACAAGAGATGATAGAAAATGCTTATTTGATATTGCTGAGCTGCAAATGTGAGGTGGGTTTGTGTGTGTGTCCTCAGGTCTGTTGTCCTGGAGAAAGACAGCATGAACCAGGTGGCCATCAACGACCATCCTGAGTACACCCACTACAGGATGCTGGTGGCAGGATCAGTGTCTCTCAGTAGTTCAGGTGTGTGTTGGTGTGTGTGTATGTGCTGCTACATGACTGGTTATGTTCTTTGAAATCTCCTCCTAGAAGGCCACGCATGGTTGTAAATTATGGATTAAAGGAGAACTTCTGTGTGAAATGAAAATTGGCATGCTAAAACATCATACCGAGTTGGTATGTTTGCTGAGGAGCAAAATTGAGTTAGCCTGTTGCATTCAGAACTGAACTATTTTTTACTGTTTGTCCCAGAAGGCTAACAATGGAAGTGGTAAGTGCCCTTAGACAAAGCATGAAGATTACACTATTATTAAACCATTAAAACAGTCAGTAACACAACAAAGGCCACAACATTCAAAACGAGGCACTGAGAACTTTGTAAGTGTACACAACATTTATTAATAAAACAGTTTTGACAAGCAGTACCTTGCTGTAGTTTCTCGTCGCCGCCGCCATGATAAAAGTCCACACGAGTCGATTGACGAACACGAACCAGCAGGAAGAATAGGAGGAGAGGTAGTACAATCGACTTGTTTGGACTTTCATCATGGCGGTGACGAGAAACAACTGCAAACTACTGCATGTAAGAACAGTTTTTTAAATAAACGTTGTGTACATTTACAGAGTTCTCAGTGCCTTGTTTTGAATGCCAGGGCCTTTGTTGTACTACCAATGGAGTGTGAAGTTTCTTCGAGCTGTTGTAATGATTTAATAATAGCTTAATCTTCATTCTTTGTCTAAGGGCACCTACCACTTCCATTGTTAGCCCTTCTGGGACAAACGGTAAAAAATAGTTAAGTTCTGAATGCAACTGGCTAACTCCATTTTGCTCTTAAGCAAACATACCAACTTGGTATGATGTTTTAACATGCCAATTTTCATTTTAGACCGAAGTTCTTTAAGTATTTTGGATGAAGTATCAACCCCAATTTTATCATGTTATGATGTTCTTGAGCCTGCTGCAGAATACTGAATTTATATTAACATGAGTGGATTTGGAAATTAGGCTTTTAGGGGAGATATGATGCACATGGTACACGTGTAAGTTTGTGTGTCTATGTCTGTGACTAGCTGTGTGTGTGTGCACATGCATGGGCGCGCGTGTGTATGTGCCTGTGTGTGTATGTATGTGTGTGTGTGTGTGTGTGTGTGTGTGTGTGTGTGTGTGTGTGTGTGTGTGTGTGTGCCTGCATGTATATGCATGGGTGTGTGGTGTGTGTGTGCCTGTGTGTGTGCCTGTGTGTGTGTGTACCTGCTTGTGTGTGTGCCTGCGTGTGTGTGTGTGCCTGCATGTATATGCATGTGTGTGTGGTGTGTATGTGCCTGCCTGTGTGCGTGTGTGTGCCTGCCTGTGTGTGCCTGCCTGTGTGTTTCCCTGCGTGTGTATGTGCCTGCGTGTGTGTGTGTGTGCCTGCCTGTGTGTGTGTGTATGTGCCTGCGTGTGTGTGTTTGTGTGTGCCTGCATGTATGTGTGTGGTGTGTGTGTGCCTGCGTGTGTGTGGTGTGTGTGTGTGTATGCCTGCGTGTGTGTGTGTGTGTGTGTATGTAGGCTCTGGCATTCTCCTGAAGGAGACCACCCTGATGCCTCATATCCCCGGCCTGCCCGCTCTCATCGCCATGATCTTCTGCCCCGTCATGGAGCTACGGTGGGTTGCCTAGATATGGGGAACATGGGAATGTAGATTTTACATATGAGGAACATGGTCATGTAGATTCTAGATATTAGGAACATGGGAATATAGATTCTACATATGAGGAACATGGTAATGTGGGTTCTAGATATGAGGAACACGGGAATGTAGGTATTAGATATCAGGAACATGGGAATGTAGATTCTACATATGAGAAACATGGGAGAGTGGGTTCTAGATATGAGGGACATGGGAATGTTGGGACTAGATATGAGGAACATGGAAATGTAGATTCTACATATGAGGAACATGGGAGAGTGGGTTCTAGATATGAGGAACATGGGAATGTTGGGACTAGATATGAGGAACATGGAAATGTAGATTCTACATATGAGGAACATGGGAGAGTGGGTTCTAGATATGAGGAACATGGGAATGTAAATTCTACATATGAGGAACATGGGAATGTGAGTACTAGATGTGAGAAACATGGGAATGTTGGGACTGGATGTGAGGGAATGTTTGCTGGATGAGCATGCTAAATGTAAAGACAGGTATTGAGAAGTGTTTAAGATTGAGAGGTAGTTGTAAGATATAGCCTGGTTCCAGTAGGCTGACCCATATGTCATAACTAAGATGTTGATTTAAAAAAAAAAAAAAGAAAAAAATGTTCCTTAAGGTGGAGACTAACCTGTGTGTGTGTGTGTGTGTGTGTGTGTGTGTGTGTGTGTGTGTTTTGTACAGAACTGATGAGGAACGCACAGAGTTCACTGGCGCGCTCTGTGGCCTTGGGCCCAGCTTCCAGTCTAACGACGGCCTGTTGCCAGACAATGACATCGAGCTCGCTTTCGACGTCACGATCGACACAGACGACATCTCTGAGGTCTCCGTCTATATTCCATTTATGCTCGCTGTCTGTCATATACACACGCGCACACACTCTCTCCCTGTGTCTGACTCTTGTTTCAGTTGAACAGATACTCTTTAACACATAAGTTAGCTGACGCTCTTATCAGAGCAACTTACAGTTATGTAGAGCGACTTCGAGTTATTTACAGGGTTTCAGTTACAGCCCCTGGAGCAGAGTGGGGTTAAATGCCTTGCTCAAGGGCATTTCAACCTAGCCTGGTAAATGTAGAGAAAATAGAGGTAAACAGGATGGAAAAAACCAACACGAGGCACAGGCCAGTGTAAGACCATAAAGTCAGCACAGTGCTGAGGGAAAAAGGGTTAATACATACGTACACACACACAGCGCCCCTGTGCTGAGGGAGGAAGGGATAATACATGCACACACACACACACACACACACACACACACACAGCGCCCCTGTGCTGAGGGAAGAAGGGATAATACATGCACACACACACACACACACACACACAGCGCCCCTGTGCTGAGGGAAGAAGGGATAATACATGCACACACACACACACAGCGCAGAGGGTCTGGACCGGAATCTCCTGAGGTACATTTGCGATGTTCCAGAAACATCGATCCAATCAGCGAACAGAGGGTGTGTTCGTTAGCTGTGCCGTTGACCTTGTGTGCTACATTTGAATTGTAGTGCGTAGGTAGGCTAATTGCAATTCAAACCTGCGACTCTCCAATCCCAAGACCAACTCCCCAACCAGTACACCACAGCTGCCCCATATAATTATGTTAAACTTTTTCTTGTGTGTTTCAGATAAATGCCCTGCGTGTGGCTATTAACCGTTTGGTTTGTGAGGGCACAAACGGGGTCCTGCACTTGTCAGCAGAGAAGATTAGTGAATACCAGCAGGATGCCAGAGACCGTCTTATTAGGTGGGCTGTCTTTCTTTCTCTCCCTCTCTCACTCTCTCCCTCTCTCACTTTTCTCCCCCTCCATCCTTTCCCTCTCTGTCTCTCTCCCCCTCTGTTCCCCACCTCCTTCTCTCTCTCACTTTATCTTTTCTCTCTCTTCTTCCCCTCCATCCTTCTTTCCCTCTCTGTCTCTCTCCCCCTCTGTTCTCCACCTCCTCCTCTCTCTCTCACACTCACTATGTCTTCCTCTCTTTTCTCCACACCTCCATACTTCTTTCCCTTTCTCTCTCTCTGTTCTCCCCATCCTTCTCTGTCTCTCTGTTCCTTTCTCACTGTCCTCCACCCTTCCTCTTTTACGTTGTGTTTAATTAGAAACATACATTTCTAGAAAACGTCCACTTTTTCTCTTTGGCTGTTTTATTGTTATTCATTGCCAATGCTTTTTTAGTCCAGTAATTAATTAATTGCCGGTGCCATTTAGTGCACTTAGCCCAGTGTTGTAAGTCATTTTGGATAGGAGCGTCTACTGACTGGGTTATTATGTTGTTATTGAACAGACTCTTCACCAGGTCCCCTTTGAGAGAAGAGAAGGTGCCCATTTACCACCAGAAACCTAAGAAATGGAATCAGGTGCAGCACTTAATCCGCAATTGTATCATATACAAAACCTGGACAAAACCGTCTGTGGCGTCACGCATAGACTTTCTCACAGACTGGATGAAGCCAGAATTAAAGGGTTTTGGGTGATGCTATCTCGGCACAATTATTCCTGTGAATGTCAGTGTGAAATATCCATGCATTAAACAAATGGATTGGGTGAAAAAATTGATTATTGAAATTGTGTTTGTGTGTGCATGTGTACTTGTATGTGTGTGTTTATGTGTGTGAGCGTGTGTGTTTGTGTGTGTGTGTGTGTGTGTGTGTGTGGGTGCATGTGTATTTATGTTCGTGCAGGTGGATCCCTCCTACCTTATGGAGTTGTCAAATAAGGATGACAAGAAAACCAAAGCCCACCTCTTCCAAATGCACTCCGTCACCGTTCTTGACGTTTGAATGCAAAAAGAAACACTCATCTACTGCCAGCGTTTATGAAGGAGCACTGACACACAGTGTGGTTTGTGTGATCAGGTGTGTTTTTGTTCTGTTGACAACCATAGTTACTGTGTAGTGATGTGCAATTGTACAGCTAACCTTCAGAACAGTGAATTAGATTTCATTCATGACATCTTTTGTTCAAATGTTAAGAGAATTGTTTTTTCTGACAAATGGCCATCCTTTTTTTATTAGTTACTCATGCCACGAGAAAGTGATTCTGGTTAAAGTACTTCCAGAATATTTTAGTCACGTTTCCATATAAAGTACATTTCTGTTTTGGTGAAGCAATCAGTTCTTTCTTGTCATTTTGTGGGATTTGGGGGAATGGGATGAGTTGTACTTCAGACTGATAAATGTTTTTTAAAAATTATGTCAGTGGACAATATAGTCTTCCTGCTGTCATATCTTTATTTATGGATATAAGGAATTGAATTTATCTTATAAAAACAGAGCATCAGTAAGGCAGGGGATACAAAAATGAAAGATTTGTCCAGAACGGTGGAGACTGCTGGTCGTCTGTAGAAAAGGTGACGGAATGAGACCTGTCTCGTAAATTACAGTTGTCTTGGTTAATGTCCTCCCATCGAGTGTTGAAACCCTTCGCTGACCTCTTGACTGTCAGACACACAGGGGGAGATGTGTCCTTCAGAACAAACTAAAACAAACAACAACAAAAATGCACCTTTGAAGAACAAGGGCACTGAGAAAAGTTAAATCAGCTCTTTAGTATCAGTTCGTAGTACTGCTTATCAGTAGAAAACCATACAAAAACAACTCAACAGTACAAGGACATTGGCATTGTGATCACACAGCACATAGTGCACACAACAAAATTCAACCTCTGCATTTAACCCATCGCACGTGCGAGCAGGGGTAGCCATGACAACGCCGTGACAAGACAGCAGTGACCCACAATGTCCCTGCATTGTTTTATGTGAGCAGAGGCATTTACCCAAAGTGACTCACAACATAAACAGCAGAATGTCAAAGTTTATAATATGAGTTTATAATATAGCAGTTAATAGCAATGGTCATGGATAGAGTTATGCTTCAAATGAATGAGTTAATTCCTACGCTTAATAAGCTGAATGCCCACTCAGTGTTGTAGCGGTGCAATAAATGTCCCAACAGCTACAAAAAAAAAAAACATGAATGTACATCAGCCACTAGTGGACCTGCTTTAGGGTGTTAATCCATGATAATAGCTGGCCTGTTTAGGCTTACCTTCCTCACAGCATTCAACAGATGTGCTGGCTACGCCCCACACTGGCTCCACTCTGTTGACTATGCGGAAGAGCTGCTTAGCATAAAATAAAACATGAAGGTGTCTCAGGGTGTATGCAAACATTTTCCTCTTAACTCTCCAATGTATTAGACTGATTAGACAGTATTAGACAGATTTAGGTACCTCTCCACACACGTTTGCCCAACCCCACCTCAGCACTGTCGGTTACACACGCACCGCCACCAAATCACCCCCCACACACACACACACACACACACACACACACACTCAGCCCATTATCGGCCACCACAACCAATCCTCATCCTCATCTCCCAAACCCAACTGCACTTTATGCACTTTATCCCACCCCCCATCACCTATTCTACCTCTTCCCTTCATCTGATAGCCATTCCCCTAAATGCATTCTACACACTTTACTCCCCCCTCCCCATGCACAGTTTAGACTCAAAATCAGCAGTTTCACTGCATGCCCTACTCTACCCAGTATGTCTATGGATGTGACAAATAAATGTCCTTGTACCTTCTTGGGAGAGTGTCGTCCTTTGAAGAAAGAGGAGACTTTGGCGGACATCTTTCTCTTCCCTGGAGGGGTTTGTGGAGGGCTGACCTCCACATGATTCACATCAGCTGCTACCGCCCCCCTGTTTGGGTTGAAGGCAAACGCCGGCACCTTCTCTCGGCGACAGTGCCTGAGCAGCTCATCGCACAGGAGACCGACCACGCTTCTGCTGAAGGACAGCCGCTGGGCCAGAAAAGCCCTCTGAAGTTCGATCTTGGTGCCAAACTCCGCCAGCAGCTTCCTGAAAACGTCCCAGTAGACCTTTCGGACCATCAGCGAGGGGGGATAGGCCTCGTTCTTGGAGAGGCCTGACATGGCACAGAACTCGAACAGCACCCTGTTAGTAAGTGTTCGGGCCAAGACCAGAATGCTTACGGAGTTGTCTTCGTCTGTCAGCTGGCTGATCTTCAGCAGTAGCTTCCACACCAGCATCAGGACCAGACTCCGGTAGTCCTCACCCTGAAGACCCAGGATGGACATCGGTGGTGGTGACACTGAGGACACACTGGTGATGCCGCTGGTCAGGCTGGACCGGGACTGGAAAGATGCTGTTGATGGTGAAGAGGCCAAGCAGTACGCCTGCCTCTTGGGTAAGGATGCTGCCACCTGTTGCGCCAAGACCTCAGTGAAAACCTCCAGGACATCAGCACACACCTTAGCAGAAGGTGTCTTTAAGAAGCAGGGAACTCTCTCGTTCTCAACCCAGGGCTTGTGTAGGGAGATCAGTAACTCCCTCAGCAGAGACCGCACAAACCTTTGGGTGTGGGCACGGATGACCTCTTGACCTCTCTCCATCACTTGCCCCTTATGACTCCAGTTTTCCTCTCTTGTCAGTGAAATGACGGGGTCAGAGGCTGATCTGTCAATATGGAAGTGAGCTGTGGTTTTCCCACCGGAAATTACCTGCTGGAGCTGATTTG
This sequence comes from Coilia nasus, assembly GCA_027475355.1. Taxonomy (NCBI): domain Eukaryota; kingdom Metazoa; phylum Chordata; class Actinopteri; order Clupeiformes; family Engraulidae; genus Coilia; species Coilia nasus. Next base: position 33,442,397 of record CM050199.1, read on the forward strand.
CCAGGTGTTGGACGACAGGTTGGAGAAATCCGCCTGAGAAAAGGGCCTCAAGCCTCTCTTCAGCTGCTTTGGCACTGTCCCCACACCGAACCGTCCTCTCCATCGTGCTCTTCAGAGCGTCCACAGCAGAGGACATGTTGCAGGCACACGTGTTTCCACTGTCTACACCATGAAGCTCAACAGAAGCCACATCACAATGCTGACTCCCAGAGGTAGGGCCATTATACAGGTTGTCAGAAGAGGTATTAGTAATGTCTCCCAGCTGGAAGACCACATGAGATGTATTGCCTTCAGGCTTAATCCCAGGGAAAGTGCCTTCAGCGCTGTGCCCGACACTAGCAGGGTGCAGTGGGTTAGACGGTCCACCGGCTGTCAGGGCGTGCTCAGATTGACAGACACTGGGCAGAAATCGCCCTGCCTCCCCTGACCTGTGTTTTCCAGCCCAGGAGTCCCCCGGAGGTACGTCAACGTGTGCGCAGCGCCAGGTGTCACCCATGCCATTTCTGTCCTCGCCAGTCAGTAGGGTTCGGCTGCAGTAGCGTGGGCGTGCGTCCTGGTCAGGGCTGGGCATGGCTTCGGGGCACTCTGTAGGGCATTGCAAGGCAGAGGCACCAGCTGCTGGGGGCACTAGGGCCTCACACGTCCTCTGCAGGCTTCCCACAGTCATGGAAATCCTGGAAAAGTCATGGAAATTGAAGCTGTAATTTTCCAGGCCTGGGAAAGTCATGGAATTTTGTAAATTCAGTAAAAAAAAGTTTGTCCCTCATGCAACTACTACAGCGTTCTGTTAAGTTATCATTAGACCTTTAGAGTCGACAATGAATGCATTGACAGTATTTTGAATGTTAAACATTTCATATTTAGCCCTAAAAGTATGCTACATTCTACACACTTAAGGTGCCGTGATGTTATGGAAAATTCACTTTAGGTCATGAAGAAGTCATGGAAAAGTTTTGAAATTTGGTTAGTGAAAAAGAGTGGCAACCCTGCCTCTGTCCCACTCTGGTAGAGCTGCAGGGTTCGGGTGAAGAGCCCTTGGAGACAGGAAGACCAGTCCTCGTCATCCTGACCTCAGCCACTGCTTGAGGGAGGACCTGCCTGGCATATTGCTTTACCCTAGATGACCGAGTCAGTGCCAGCTCAGAAACGGGAACCTGTTTAAAAAGCAGCATAATGTATTTAATGTACCATTTATAGTGTGCACACGTGTCTTTTAATAGCATAGTAGTTTTGTAGTTTTTATAAGTACATTATTTATACTTTTATACGTTGCGCTGTGTGCACCTTGAAGGGGGAGAGTATGTCATTGTACTGTGTATAATGACAATTAAGACTTTCTATTCTATTTACCTTAGCACACCATAGCACATAGATATAGTACAAGAAGCAACATTCTACAGGTTATAGTCCACCAAAGTCCACTAAATATGCGTTACTGCTTCAAACAATATACAACATTTTGCTAAAACATATTATTTTTTAATGAAGTTATAATTCTTTAAAACTGTGCTTTTGACTGCACTGCACACTGTGCATACAATTAAAAGTGAATTAGTTCTTAACATCTCTTAATCTGTCATAATTGTGTGGCCTTATGTGAAAGACAGAAAAACTGACTTGACTGCACTGCATACAGATTACAACTTGGTAACAATTATACAGTACCTGCATGCATTTGATTGATAATGTATCTACGTGTTTATGTAAGCTACTGTCGTGGAAAAAGCCCGACAAGGAGCCTCGCCCCTCAGCACTCTGGATGTTGTAGGTTGTCAATTTGTCGTTTTCCCAATGCAATAACTCAAGCGAAGCAGCTGAACTCAGTTGTTGACAAAGACTTTATTCACTAAGCTTACACCAGTGCACACAGGCAAAGTACCCAAAAATACACAACGTGAGTTCACTACCAACGGTTGCGAAGGCTGATCAACCTGCCTGCCTGTCACGTTGGATCTGATTTTTGGGAATATGAGTGGGCCAATATGTTAGGGGGAGTTGCTTCAGGAGTTTTACTGGGTCTGGTTAAAATGTTTCTGCCTTTTGTCATTCCTCTAATCATGTTGTATGCTGCCGGGATGATTGTCAAACGTCTCATTGTGTGGACTTGCAGCCGGCTGGCTGCTTGGGGGGGACCGACCTAGAAAGGTTCAAATAATTGTGCCTCGCGTTCCCCGTTGAGTTTTGTGATGAAAAATGGTCTTTATATCTGAGTTATTTTCCCCTTTAAAAGTTAATCGGTGAAATTATTACTACAAAGTATTGAATCAAATTTTATTGCAGAAGCGTCTGAGCTTCTGAGAGGGGGATGTGGGAATAAAATTAATCTCATCTATTTTATATGTATAATTGATGTCTTTATGATCATGTCAGTGGGTTATAATAAAACTAAATTGTATTCTGTGTAACTTGTGTGTCTTACTCTAAGACCATAGAGGTGTGTAACCATTCTTTCTCACTGTCTGGGTCAGTTTGTGGTCTCTTCTGTGGCATTGCTGACTTAAGGTTCCTTCCTGGAATGTGTGCAAGCACTTAGGGGAGGGAGATGATTTGTGGGGACATCTGTGTTTAGTCTTGCTGGTCGCCTGGTTCTGCCATCTCTTTGAGATAAGCTGTGCCCCTGGAGATTAGGGGAGGCTTTAGAAGTGGCGCCTCATATACACAATATATAGCCTATATATACAATTTGAAGGGGTCAGGTCGACCTAGGGAGAAGCAACACAGATGTTGGTCGCAACGGTTATTTTTTGATCTTTTGGGCGTTGACTAACCAAACACGTGTATTGATTAAAGGAGAACTTCGGTGTAAAATGAAAATTGGCATGTTAAAACATCATACCGAGTTGGTATGTTTGCTGAGGAGCAAAATTGAGTTAGCCTGTTGCATTCAGAACTTTACCTTTTTTTTCCGTTTGTCCCAGAAGGCTAACAATGGGAGTGGTAGGTGTCCTTAGACAAAGCATGAAGATTACATTATTATTAAACCATTAAAACAGCTCGAAGAAACCGAAGAAAAGATATACAGTAGCACAACAAAGGCCACAACATTCAAAACGAGGCACTGAGAACTTTGTAAGTGTACACTACATTTATTAATAAAACAGTTTTGACAGGCAGTACCTTGCTGTAGTTTTGAATGATACGGATTCTTGGAATATCATGAGTCAGAACCATGTTCATGTGTGGGTGCATGCATATGAGTGTAAATGTATAACATATGCATGTGCGTCGCCCGTCTGGTCAATCTGCCCGTGTACTTCCTGCTCAGTGTGCGTGTTCTGCAGGAACCTTGGTATGCACATGTGCGTACGTGTGTGTATGTGTGTGTTCATACAGGCCTGTGGATACTCATTCTGTGTGCATAGGAGCATGCTGTTCACATCTTACAATCAACTGGACTGTTATTTATATTACTTACTTTAAGACACATAATTACCACACATGCCAATTTTCATTTTACACCGAAGTTCTCCCTTAATGTGCCACGTGTAATGTTGCTGTATGGAGGGTATAAGAATGAATTTCTTGGGGTATAAGAATGAATGCTCTTGTGGGTAACGGCAGACTACGCCTGTTTGCTACATGACGTGAGTCTCCGGTGCCGTAATAAAGCTCTCTGAAACTTCTTGACTACCAGTTGATTCTGCCTGAGTTTGTTGATACCTAGACTTTGAACCACAGATGCATCTCGAAAGTCAGCCCCAGCAATTCTCAGACTTCTGGCTGCGGATCGTCACCTTATATACTTTTCCGAGCACTCTGAATCCTTTGATGTCTTTCTGCTTACGCTAGGCCGATTCACCCAGGCAATTGGAACGCAGACAGGCCTGAGTGACAGGCCTGCGGGCCAATCAGAGCCATCAGGGTTATGTGGTGGTTTTCCCTTTTAGTGTAACTTATCCTAGCGTTCCCACTCTTCTCGACTTTCACCTTAGTTATAGCGTCTATCCACTGTGCCGTGTGTGTGTGTGTGTGTGTGGATGCACGTCCGAGCATGCATGTGTGCGTATGTGTGTGCGTGTGTGCTTCAGACTCCTGCCAGTCTGCCAGCATTTCTGCTTGTGCTTTGTTCACAGCATCTCTTTCTCTTTCTCTGTTTGGAACATCTTTTTTTTTCTACAATTAAGCTCTGCAACAACTGCTTTTACATACATAAGCTAAACAATTCCCACACTATGTTATTTATGTATGTATGTATGCATGTATGCATGCATGCATGCTGTGTATAGAATTAAAAGTGAATTACTTTACATAGTTTCACACCACTACCACTACTAGTGTTCTGTACTTACAGCATGTCCCAGGCCATCACAGAGAGACTGGGACTGCCTGCACAAACAAAGGCAGGGGGCGATGTAAGAAGATGTTGTGTTAAAAGATATTCATGCTTGTATGAGTATGTGTGTGTGTGGGGGGGGGGGGGTCTGACCTGTCCCTGCTCAAGGAAACTTACTTAAGGCACATGTTCCGCTACACCTCTGTTAGCTTGTGTCCTTCTTTTGTAAGTCGCTTTGGATACAAGCATCTGCTAAGTGTAATGTTATATAATATGTAATGTAATATTTCCTTGCCTGTGATTCATGATGAAGCAGCCACTATGGTAACAAAAATGGCCCACACTCACTCAGCGCCCAGATAGCTGGGGTGAGGAAGCAAACTAGGTGTGAAAGCACCAGCCAGTTGTAGTATGGGTGAGGTAGGCCACTGAGAACCAGCACAGGTAATGTTTCAAAGTAATGTAATTATCATACAGAGTGACAAAAGCTCTGCAGATCTGTTTGCATGATCAACCTAGTTCATTTACATCAAGAACATAGGAGGAGTCTTAATAGCACAAATGGCTAGAGTGTGAGATACTTGTGGTTCAGATTAACACCACTGAATCCGGAGTATGTTTCCCATGCTTCGTCACTGCTTTTTACTGGAATAAAATATGACAGATAAGTACCCACTGACATACCACTGCCTAACCAAGACTGTCAGCCTGCGGTAGTCCGCTCTCGCTCACACACACACAGTCAGCCAAACATACTCACTCCTGAGAAAGGCTCTGCAGCACGCTGATGACGATATCCCTGTTGGGATGCTGTTCTGATGGAGAGGTGGAGAGAGACGAGGGGGCCACACTTTTCTCGTTACCCGTGCAAGCTTCCGCACTCTCCGCTGTCCTCCTCCTCCTACGCATTCCTGAGCTGAAAGCTCGGCGGTCCCCCAGCTGTGGAGGCTATTTCTCTCTCCTGATTCAGGATCAGCAGCTGTGGAGTCAAAGTCAACATATACTTTATTGTCAATTCACTATGTAACAGGCATTACACAGAGGACTGAAATTGTGTTTCACCAGACACTAAATGTGCAATTTGAACTAGAAACACGCACATGCACACACACACACACACACACACACACACACAACCACACCGCTACACTCATGGACATAGAGTGTGCACAGACATCCACAATGAATAGACATAAGAAATTCGGGTAAACATATACGCTTCCAACAGGAAGGAAAGTACGAGGTAGCTCTTCTTGGTAGCTGGTGTAGGTGAAAAAAAGAAAAAGTGAAATGTGACATATGTAAGGTGCAGTTGGTAAAGTGCAAGTGTGAAAGCAACATGGACATCAGTGTGTGTAAGATTGTCAAAGCTGCAACTGGAAACCAAGGCCAGGCTATAGGCTATGCTCTCTAGCCTCTGTGTTTTGTCAAATGTGGCTAGCCAGCATTTCCAGTCCTCCAATTTACAGTTCTGGAAAAAATTAAGAGCCCACTACTATATGCTTCTTATTTTGCAAACATATTATTTTGTTGTATTAGTCATCTACTGTCAGATCATCTCTGTGTTTTTATGTTGTCCTCTAGTCATGGTGTCCTTGTGTTTTAGTCCTTTTACCTACTTGTTCAGCACTTTGGTCAGCTGCCTCTGTTTTATTTAAAGTGCTTTATAAATAAACTTGACTTGACATGACACTGCAATTTTCCTAAAATCAGCATCTCTACATGTATAACATCCATTCCTTTCCTTTCCAGTGTCAGTTTAATTTGGGAGAAATGTCAGTAGTTTACAAAAAAAAAAAAAAGTTCACTTTGTTCACACATATACCTATAAATACAGTATCTCACAAACATGAGTACACCCTTCACAATTCAGCAAAAAATTGACCATATCTTTTCAAGAGACAATACTACACAAATTAAATTTAAATATGTTTTTCAGTAGTCACTGTGCAGCTTGTGTAGCAGTATTAATTTACTGTCGTCTGAAAACAACTTTACACACAGGCATTATTGTGTACATAGCAGGCCACAAACGTGAGTACACCCCACAGTGAACATGTCAAAATTGTAATTTTTTTGAGTGAGCACCATTATCTTCCACTGCCTTAATATGAAATTCACCAGAGCTGCACAGGTTGTTTTTGTGATCCTTTTCTATTTCTCCCTTATGGCATTATGGACTTGTAGATGTTAGACACTGGTGCTCCTTCATCTCCTGTTTAAGGATGCCCCACAGGTACTCAATAGGGTTCAGGTCTGGAGACATACTTGGCCACTGCATTACCTTCACTTTCAACTTCTTCAGGAAGGCAGTGGTCATCTTGGAGGTGTGTTAGGGGTTGTTATCATGATGAAAACAACTGTTGTGTGTCAGTTTCTGAAGGGGGGGAGCATCATGCTTCAGAATGCCACAGCACATGTTGCAATCCATGATTCCTTGTGAACTGCAGTTGCCCAGTGCTGGCAGCATTGAAGCAGCCCCAAACCATGATGCTACCACTACCAGAGGTGGACAAAGTACACAATTCCTTTACTTAAGTCAAAGTATAGATACTCGTAGTCAAATATTACTCCACTACAAGTGAAAGTTGCTATGCCAATTTTCTATTCAAGTACAAGTACAGAAGTAATTGTTTTTAAAAATACTTAAGTATTAAAAGTACAAGTATCTTTTTTCTTTCTTTTTTGATAATGTGGGGCCACAGACAGGTCACTAAAACATGACCTGACCTTAAGTTCTTTATACACAACATCACTATTTTCATATTTTTGGGCCTACCTGACATTGTTATTTGCTTAACTATACAAGGTCTTTGCCTTTTACCCTAATATAAACTAATTTAGACGCAAATAAACTTCCAATAAGGATAATTGCAGTCAACAAGAGCCTAGTCTTTGAAAACGATCTTTGCTGGTTTCTTTCCCTGTAAGTAGGTCCATGTATAGCTGCCGAATTTAGGATAACGGTGTAAATTACAAAACAATATGTACTTGGGGAAGCTCTGTAGTTTAATATTTGGGAGAGTGTCATTCCTAGTCCACGTTTTAAACCGTCAATGGAATTACTATTGTTATTCATTCTCTACTAACAAATCTGAAACACCTGAACACAACCAGAATAACTCAAATGGAGTGGTAAATGTAATGTTTAGCTGCAAAGATGTATGGTGAACTGATTGTCTTTTTTCATTCCAACTTTATCATAGTCATGAATGTTTTGATAAAGAAGTGTCATTATCTGCCATTGCCATCATGATCATTGCCAAGTTCAAATTTAGTGACTGAAAGTAAAGACACTTCAGACTTCAATATGATCTACCACATTATTGCAAAATCACTTCAAAGCCATGTTTCAATGTAACTTGTACTGGAACTGTACTGATCATACTTTTTAAACAGGAGTTGAGGGTATCCATCTCTCATCAATGTAATGAGTACTTCATGCACATTTCAAATGTAGTGGAGTAAAAAGTACAATATCTGTCCTAAAAATGTAGTGAAGTGAAAGTCACAAGTTGCCAAAATGTTTAATACTCAAGTAAAGTACAGATACTTGAAAACTGTACTTAAGTACAGTACTTGAGAACATTTACTTAGTTACTGTCCACCTCTGACCACTACTAGGCTTGATTGTAGGCAAGGCACAATTATAATGGTACTGTTAAGCAGGCCGCTACCACAGATGGCTGACATCATTTAAGCCAGAAAAAGTTTATTTAAATCTCGTCAGACCACAGGATATGGTTTCAGGAATTCATGCTTTTGGACTGCATGTCTTCAGCAAACGGTTTTCTGGCTTTTTTGTGATCAAGTTTTAAAAGAGGTTTTCATCTGGAAGGACGACCATGAAGACCGAGTTGTTGCACTATGTCCCATATTATTTTAGCTCTGTCAGTCTGACCTCCCACCTCTGCAACCTCTGCAGCAATGCTGGCTGCACTCATGCATTTATTTTTTGAAGCCAACTTTTGCATCTGACACCTAACTTCTTCTGACAATGCACCCGTTTTGGAAAACCACCTAATGACTCAAGCCATGATGGTGTAGCTCAGTTTCATGGTGTTGCTGATCTTTTATAGCATAGGCCATCATTCTGTAAAGCAACAATTCATTTTCTCAAGTCCTGAGTTTTCTTTTTTGCCATGAGGAGCCATGTTGGTCATCCAGTGGATAGCATGACAGAATTATAGCGAAAACAATAAAATGCATAGCTTTAATACATGTGTCGTGGAAAACCTCCGTCAGGAAGGCACTCTCGTCCTCATTTTGTTATTGTCGCCAATTAACAGTTCTTCATAAAGGAATTGAGTCAAACCAGTTGAGTTCAGTTGTTGACGTAGACTTTATTCACTCAGTTCACACCAGTGTAAAACGGCAAATGATCAGCCAGTACACTGTATGCATAACCGAGCGAATCCACTGCCACTTAGTTGCCAGACGCTGATGAACAGGTTAGCTAACCGGAGAGTCGGGTGAGATATGCCCCACAGAGATGCGTCTCAGTAAGGTCTCCCAAGCGAGTCTCAACCTGGCAGCCTGAGCCCTCGCCTTATATACACTCTCAAGCACTCTGAACCCTCCCATCTTTGATTACGTCAAGGCGACATCGCTCAGCCAATCATGAGTCATGCACCTCCAGGTGACGTATACCTCAGCCAATCAGCGTCCTCGGGGACACATCATATTGGTGGATTTTCCCTTCCTTTGGTCTATTAAAAATAATAGTAATACTTCCAATAAGCACCATAGTCATGATTCCTAGTAAGTGCTATGATTCACATAACCCCTTGGCCTCCCCCTCGTCTGGCCTTTTCCCCCGTTTTGGCTGCATCGTGTGGCAATGGATTCACCGGATGCTCTTACCTCCGCAACCATACATACTTCTTCCTATTCAGACCTTTCCCAACATGAATGGTGATACGGATTCTTGGAATATCATGAGTCAGAACCATGTTCATGTGTGGGTGCATGCATATGAGTGTAAATGTATAACATCTGTATGTGCGTCGCCCGTCTGGGCAATCTGCCCGTGCACTTCCTGCTCAGTGTGCGTGTTCTGCAGGAACCTTGGTATACACATGTGCGTGCGTGTGTGTGTGTGTGTGTGTGTGTGTGTGTGTGCGTGTGCGTGTGTCCATACAGGCCTGTGGATACTCATTCTGTGTGCATAGAGAGGAGCATGCTGTTTACATCTTACAATCAACTGCACTATTATTTATATTACTCACTTTAAGACACATAATTACCACACATGACACACAAATTTGTATGGTCCAGTAGAGCAGACCAAAACACAAAAATGATAAATAGGACAACTGGGTTTTTATGGTTGAATGATGTGTACAGTTATCATTCAGGGTGTACTCACTTTTGTGGCCTGCCATTTATACAAAAATGCCTGTGTGTAAAATTGTTTTCAGAGGACAGCAAATTAATACTGGTATCAAGCTGTACACTGACAACTCAAAAACACATCGAAGTTTCATTTGTGTAATATTGTCCCTTAAAAAGATATAGCAATTTTTTTTGGTAAAATGTCAAGGGTGTATTCACTTTTGTGACATACTGTAGTTCAATTAGAGAAACTGACAATTTTACAGTGGCCTCTTAATTTTTTTTCCAGAGCTGTATATGTAAGCAAAATATTTAGACGTGACATGGGCCAACCTTTGAGGGAACTTGATCAAATCGATCTTGATAAGACCACATACACCAGCAGGCAGGGGCGCCGCTAGATATTTTGCGCCCCCTGAAAGAAAATCATTTTGGGCCCCCACCCCAACCATATCATAGTCCTCTGTGGGCCCGTCAAGCTCTGGGCCCCCTGAATCGCCCTGATCTACCGCTCCTTAGCAGCACCCCTGCCAACAGGAGGAAATTAACCCTGCCTCATCCTGCAGCAGCCCACAGGAAAAATGTTGAAGCCTGAGAAATTTAGTATAACTATAAGATTTATTATTATTACTTATCCTATTTTTAATGAGTTGTTTATGTATTTTGTCTATATTTTATTTACCCAAAGGCCACAACAAAGGATGGGCTAAGTAACATAAAATGATTTGTTGAATCAACCTACCGGATGGGGAAAACACGCCTACACATGTAGTAGTCCAGGAAACGATGCCACTTCAGTTCCAGGCACTTTTCATCATAGCTCCGCCGTTTCTGTAACATTAATGTAAACTATGCTTATGTTATGTTAGCTACATAGGTGATCTATTTCTTAGAACAGTGTAGTTTATTAAAGATAAACTCTAACCTAGTTCATATCAGCACTGGGAGATCTAATTGACACAAATGCTGTCCTTTTTGTTATGTCTTTGGAATGTGTTACCATGGAAATAAGTACTGTGTTGCGTAGCGTTCTAGAATCTTTGGTAGTGTCACAATGCCATTACGGACCGCAGATAGCTGGCTTCACCGATGCGTAGCCTCGGTCCTGTGTTTTCTTCACCGAATTCAAACACTCTCTCTTTCCCGTTGGAATGTTTACGTTGTTTTTGATACAGCGAGTTCCCGGGGGAAAAGTCATGGCGTTTGAATGTTGCAATCAGACATGGGTGTAACGAGTACTAAGTAATGCGTTAATGTACTCACATTACATTTGTCGGTAACGTAGTAGTGTAACGCGTTACTGTTAGGCTACGCGTTCATTAATCACACTGCAGTTACTAATAGTGCATGTATGCTTACTACTAAACTTCCCCAGTGAGCAGTCTGACCACAGATATCAGAGACGGATTCCCTGACCCTCCCCCAAAATCTTCAGGTGGACGCTTGCACAATAGTCGCGAGACATGTCCACACGGAACTGTCGGTGATTGTTAAATTCAGGGATATGGCTATAAGCCGTCTACCATAACGTTCGGGGGTGGAGATATGCTGATTGTTTTTAATGTGTTGAGAGACGTTGCCGAAGTTAATGTGCAATGGCATAGGGAAGAGGAGAAAAGAGAAGCAGATGGGAATTGTGTCGTGTCGTGTTTTGCACTGTCAGAATTAGAAAAATGCCTCTCGTTGCTCTCTCAATGCAATGATTCAAGCGAAGTCACAGAATTCAGTTGTTGACAAAGACTTTATTCACTAAGCATACACCAGTGTACACAGGCAAAGTACCCAAAGATACACAAAGTGCATTAGCAGAGTGAACTTACTACCAACAGTTGCGAAGGCTGATCAACGTGGAGAGTTGCTAAGATGCGTCTCGAAAGTCGGTCCCGCAAGTCTCGGAATTCTGACTGCGGAGCGTCACCTTATATACTCTTTGAATACTCTGAATTCTCTGAATCCCTTTTGATGTTCCAATTCTCAGAATCCGTTTGACGTTTTAAAAATAATCATTCAGCCGTGGCCTTTAAGATATAGAGTTGCCACTCTCTTAGTAATTACAGTTTTTCTCAATTGGTTTGGTACATTTCTCACATCAGAATTGAAATTCTCAAAAGTTCTTGTTCAATTGTCACATCATCATGCCATTTGTGCAGAGGAAAAAGGCAGTTTCCCATTGCATTAAACAAATTGCAAATGCTTATGTCCATCCATGCAAATGAATGTGTACAATTCTCAGTTTTTTCATACATTATCAATTGCTTTTCTCATGCTAATCAAAATGCTTTGTTATGGGAATCTATCAAATAGTCTCACTCCCCAAAACATTTAGGCTATAGTTCATCATATAAGTCTTCCCATGCAAAATGATTTACCAAGCTATCATAACATCAAGCCTGTAGGTGGAAGGTGTATGACCGTGAGCCACACACACAAGTAACCCTTCTGGCTGCAATGCATGCAGCATGCCAAGACATAACAACAGATTCCTGCAGAGCATGGATTAGGCACTCCTCTACTCCACAGAAGATACTATGCACGGGAGGACATCCGGTGCGACATGGATGAAGATTTGTGGCCTGACAGACGGAAATGTGAAGAAGCTGAAGATCAGGATTAGGATTTAGAATTTGGGGAGATGTTCATATATTTTCACATATGTTTATATATTTTTGACCTATGTTTACTTACTGTATTTTACCTTTGTTCTGTGCAGTGCTGTCTTTTTTTTCTTTACGCACTGCAATGTCAATGTCTGCCAATAAAGAAGTCTTACTGTAAATGTGAATCTTGTCTTTTGAAATCAATCTCACACATATATATATATTATATGAGGTCAAATGTACAACACTTGTCATCACACCTAAACCACATTTTACGTCAAAATCTCTCTTTGAAGTGCACTATTTACAGTTTTTCTCAATTGGTTTGGTACATTTCTCACATCAGAATTGAAATTCTCAAAAGTTCTTGTTCAATTGTCACATCATCATGCCATTTGTGCAGATGAAAAAGGCAGTTTCTCATTGCATTAAACAAATTGCAAATGCTTTTGTCCATCCATGCAAATGATTGTGTACAGTTCTCAGTTTTTTCTTACATTATCAATTGCTTTTGTCATGCCAGTCAAAATGCTTTGTTATCGGAATCTATCAAATAGTCTCACTCCCCAAAACATTTAGGCTATAGTTCATCATATAAGTCTTCACATGCAAAATGATTTACAAAGCTGTCATAACATGTCAAGCACATTTCTATACATTTCCATAAGACAGTTTTAAATATGATCTAAATTGATAAATTGCTTGAATCTAGACTTTCTGTAATGAAGACAGTTGATCAACCAATGATCAACAGTTTTCTGAATGAGCTCAAGGGAGCATCTCATGAACAATCTACTGGAAATTGTATAACCAGAGCACAATACAAAGTTACAATGTCTGACAATGGAAGGACAAGAAATTGGACAGTGTGATGTGGATGACAATTTGTGGCCTGACAGACAGGAACGTGAAGAAGCTGAAGATCAGGATTAGGATTTAGAATTTGGGGAGATGTTCATATTTTTTGTTTACTTACTGTATGACTTATGTTTATGTTTTTGACCTATGTTTACTTACTGTATTTTACCTTTGTTCTGTGCAGTGCTGTCTTTTTTTATTTACACACTGCAATGTCAATGTCTGCCATCATTCTGTAAATGTGAATCTTGTCTTTTGCAATCAATCTCATACATATACATCATATGAGGTCAAATGTATAACACTTATCACACCTAAACCACATTTTACATCAAAATGTCCCTTCGAAGTGCACTATTCAATTGCCAACATGACTAATGAATTTGACTGTCTTATCCGTACACACTGACACAATGACTAAACATTCTGATGGCACTGACATGTATATTGACACAAAAACTTGCTTTTGAGGGATGAACTAAGGATTTTGAGCAAGAGACTGGCTTTTGCAGGTGATCCACGGTGTTTTGCTATTTGTCCAAACTGTTTTGAGAAATGCACTCGATCTTCTGCAAATTGCAAGAAAGATTCGAAAAATGTACCAAAGCGATAGAGAAAAACTGTAATTGCCAACATGACAAATGAATTTGACTGTCTTATCCATACACAGTGACAGAATGACTAAACATTCTGATGGCACTGACGCGTATATTGACATAAAAACTTGCTTTTGAGGGATGAACTAAGGATTTTGAGCAAGAGACTGGCTTTTGCAGGTGATCCACTGTGTTTTGCTATTTGTCCAAACTGTTTTGAGAAATGCACTCAAACTTCTGCAAATTGCAAGAAAGATTTGAAAAATGTACCAAAGCGATAGAGAAAAACTGTAATAAATCTTATCAGGGTTTGTCACTGACAGGACCATTTGTCACTGACATGACCATGTTCTGATTCCCATCAGCTCTTCGCGTTGGACTGTTGTTAGTGAACTCACCCTTCTTCACTTTCCCAAGGGTTCGCGTGACAGTGAACTCATGCTTCACCTTCCCACGGGTTTGTATGACAAGCATTGCTTTTGGGATCTTAGATGATTGACATTCACCTTCACATTCTGTCATTCCCACTCTCCTTATCTGTCATGTGTCAGCGTTTGTTCACCGTGCTTTGGGTGGGGATGTGCATTCGAGCGTGCAGATGTGTGCGTGCGTTTCTGTGTGAGCCAGACTCCTGGCAATCTGCCAACATTCCTTTTTGTGATCAATTTTTTATTATCAGTATTATTTACATTGTCAGGGAAACATTTGGGAGGTCAAGATCTGCCAACATTCCTGTTCCTGCTTGCATTTTGTTCACAGACCTCTCTCTTCTTTCCCTCTCTATTCTTTTGCAACAACAATTTTACATCATACACAGGTTATACTTTTACACACAGGTTATAATAATTCCCACAGCTGCTAAATAGACATTGACAGCTTGTGACAACCAACCCCATCGCGGGGTTGGTTATCACACACTATGGGGTTGGTTGTCACAATGTTATTTCAATGGGAGGGAGGGGAAATGATAACATAGAAATATTTTTGAAAATTATGCAAAAAAGTGAAGTGAAATTTAATCAGAATATAAGTATAATTTTAATGGTTAAGGAAATGTTGGAGGAAACTGCAAAGGCTTGCCAGTGGTCCTGGATGAGATGCATGTTGTTGGCATGTTGAAAGCCATGGGGGAAAGCGATAGGTAGGTGCTGCTGAGTCGATCATGTAAACGGCCCCAGCAGCCCCAGTCACTGTAACGGTAGTTGGCTGGTTCAGGTTAACCCTTGTTGAGCATCTGTCTGTACGGCTCCAGTTGGCCATCCCCTCAGCTGCTCTGTCCTGTACAGCTCACATGAGGTTGCGTGAATAGCTGTAGTCAGTGGCAGTTGTGCGTGTTACACCTGGAAGTAGGGACTAACAGCCTGAACTATTTACTTGATTATAGATAGTGTAAGGGTAGGTGTAATAGCTATAGTTTCTCCCTAAGGTGCTCTTCCTACATGCACAAGTACTTTGTGTTCTTTGTAAACTAACACACAGGCATTGGGAATATTGACGTTGGAAACATTGAAATAAAACACAGACTTGCTAAATACATACTATTTTATAACATATTATTTAAATATACATATTATGCACCAAAAGACAGATTAGAACGATTACATAAGTAGGCCTATTGTTACTATTTAGATTTGTGTGTGTATGTGTGTGTGTGTGTGTTTGTCAGAGAGTGAATAGGCTACATATATGGCCATATATTACATTTTTGTATGGGAGAAAATGTGACAACCAACCCCAAACAGAGTGTGACAACCATCCCCAACTGACCTTGTATGCTAGTAGTGACACTAGCAGCCACAAGTTGAAGCATAACTAAGAAAAAATATATTGAAAATATAGCTCTGTCTTTATACTTTTTAATGGTAATAGTTCTTCTAAAGTCAACCCATTAGTTACAAAACTAGAAAAGAAAACTTAAAGTCCTGAAAATTTACATTTTGACATGAAAACCCTTAATATTGATCTCACCTCAAAACTTTGTGTCAGACACTTGAACTGTCAATGTAGATGACCCCTAACACTAATTCTGAACATTTCTATGTCAGCGGCATTGATCAGGGCCCTTTAGTGGCTGAGATATGATGAGTGTGACAACCAACCCATGTGACAACCAACCCCGGTCTCCCCTATTTGAAGTCGGAGTCAGACATGGAAGTCCTTAACCATTTCCCCCATATGAAAAGTTTATGAAACTTAACACAGCTAGCCCATCTAGCGCGCCAGTTAAGAGGCTATTCAAACTAAACGGTCTCGTGCTAAAGCTTAATACAAATCGGTTGTCCGATGAAACATGTGAAAGACTTCTCATGCAGTATGATCATCGTTTTAGTGGGGAGCGCTCCCATTGACTTAACAAAGTGCCTTTGCCCTAGACTATACCATGCCAATAAAACGTAATTACCCTGACATCATCTAATGTGGCTAGATGTCCAGTTATTTTAATTAGTAACACGCTTTATTTGAATGGTGTACTTTGTTAAGGCATTTATACTGTAGCTATGCCAGTCTCTGCATGATATTTCATTCATTCTACTTTTAGGGAGTGCCGTTATCAAGTTAACCTGTTTTAGACTTTTGTCTTGTTTTTTTTTTTTTGTTTTTTTTTGTAACCACTTAAACCTGCCAGCAGTGCAATGCTGATATGACCCTGTGCAGTGCTTTTCAGATTTTCACTAACTGGTGTAGTCGGTTTTCTTTAAAGGGCAAGAAAGAACGACCTGTCGTACATCTTGCTCATTGCAATAGGAATTTGTTATGTGTTTTGCTCCGTTGCTGAGTAACGCAAAGTAATGTATGAATGTAAGGAGTTACTTTCCGTAAGGGGTAAAGAAGTAAAGTAATGTATAAGATTTTTGAGCAATGTGAACACTATTGAGAAATGTGTAATGGATTAATGAATTTAAGTAACAACCCCAACACTGCACATCACATAGTAGAGTAGAAATACTTTGTCCCGAAGAAAATAAAGGCAAGACATGATAGTATGATGTGATTAAAGGAGAACTTCGGTGTAAAATGAAAATTGGCATGTTAAAACATCATACCGAGTTGGTATGTTTGCTGAGAAGCAAAATTGAGTTAGCCTGTTGCATTCAGAACGTAACTATTTTTTACCGTTTGTCTCAGAAGGCTAACAATGGAAGTGGTAGGTGCCCTTAGACGAAGCATGAAGATTACGCTATTATTAAACCATTAAAACAGCTCGAATAAACTCCACACTCCATCAGTAGCACAACAAAGGCCACAACATTCAAAACGAGGCACTGAGAACTTTGTAAGTGTACACAACATTTATTAATAAAACACTTTTGACAGGCAGTACCTTGCTGTAGTTTCTCGTCGCCGCCATGATAAAAGTCTGCACGAGTCGATTGACGAACACGAACCAGCAGGAAGAATAGGAGGAGCGGTAGTACAACTGACTTGTTTGGACTTTCATCATGGCGACGACGAGAAATAACTGCAAACTACTGCATGTAAGAACAGTTTTTTAAATAAACATTGTGTACATTTACAAAGTTCTCAGTGCCTTGTTTTGAATGCCAGAGCCTTTGTTGTATGGAGTGTGATGGAGTGTGGAGTTTCTTCGAGGTGTTTTAATGGTTTAATAATAGCTTAATCTTCATGCTTCGTCTAAGGGCACCTACCACTTCCATTGTTAGCCTTCTGGGACAAACGGTAAAAAATAGTTAAGTTCTGAATGCAACTGGCTAACTCAATTTTGCTCCTCAGCAAACATACCAACTGGGTATGATGTTTTAACATGCCAATTTTCATTTTACACCGAAGTTCTCCTTTAAGAGAGGCTTCATGAGGTTGAGGCTACTTTTGGCTGGATTAAAGGTCAACCAATTCATCAATCAGTTAATTAGTGTGCCCTGTCCCCCTTTGTGTGTGTGTGTGTGTGTGTGTGTGTGTGTGTGTGGGCGCGCGCTTGTGTGTGTGTATGCACTTTGTTGCTAGTGTGAAGTAGAAAAATATGATTGTGACTAATAGAAGTGGAAAGAGTATGAACGAATAGGGGAAAAACCAACGCATTGAATGCATGAGGGATAGTGCAGTGGTAGCACTGGAGATTCCCCACCCTCAAGGTTGATCACTACCGTCATCACTACTGTCAAGGCCCGGTGAGGTGACTTCTCCTCCCCTTTGCTACAATTTTAAAACATCAGTCCCGACACCGTTTGTAGCAAAGGGGAGGGCAAGTCACCCCCCCTGGCTTCGAACCCGGGTCTCCGGGAAGCTAAACATCTGCTTTGAGTGCAACACCAAGGAGACGGAGTCCTTGGTGTTGTGGAAAAACTGTGTGTTTTCAATCCCAAAGTCCTGGGTTCTAGGCTCGGTGAGGCGACTTCTCCTCCCCTTTGCTACAATTTTAAAACATCAGACCCGACACCGTTTGTAGCAAAGGGGAGGGCAAGTCACCCCCCCTGGCTTCGAACCGGTGTCTCCGGGGAGCTAAACATCTGCTTTGAGTGCAACACCAAGGAGACGAAGTCCTTGGTGTTGTGGAAAAACTGTGTGTTTTCAATCCCAAAGTCCTGGGTTCTAGGCCCGGTGAGGCGACTTCTCCTCCCCTTTGCTACAATTTTCAAACATCAGACCCGACACCGTTTGTAGCAAAGGGGAGGGCAAGTCACCCCCCCTGGCTTCGAACCCGGGTCTCCGGGGAACTAAACATGTGCTTTGAGTGCCGCATGAATGACGCAGACTCCTTGGTGTTGTGGAAAAACTGTGTGTCTGGTATCCCAAGGACCGGGGTTCAAGGCCCGGTAGGGTGAGTTTCCCCCCCTTGCCACAATTTTCAAACATCAGACCCAACACCATATGTCAAATATAACAATTGCACAGGAGTCTTCAGCCAGCAGCAACACCAGAAGGGCAGACTCCTTGGTGTTGTGGAAAGAGCATGCGTTTGCTACGCTGGAGACCTGGGTTCAAGGCTGGGTGGGGCGACTTCTCCTCCTCCTCCTCCTCCTCCTCCTCCCCCTCCCCCTCCCCTTTGCTACAATTTCAAAACATCAATTGTTAAATATAACAATTGAACAGGTGTCTTCAGCCAGCAGGCAGACCAGTGGTTACCCCGCTCTGCTGAGCTCTCAAAGCTAAGCAGCAGTGGGGCTGGTCACAGCTTGGATGGGAGACCTCCTAGTTGCTGCAGGGAGGGTGGGTGGTGCAGCAGGTAGGGGGCGCTCTTCTCTCTAGCTCAAACAACAATACACTCCTCCCAGCACAGTGATGGGATCCTGGGCTGGGAGATCTTGCCGCCTTACACATAGGCAGCTAGTGATTCCGCTGATGTGGCACGTGTTGGAAAATGAGAGACAGTTTCCTGTTCACTTCAGTATGTAGATTAAAAGGTATTCAGTAGGTAGTCTTTGAAAAATGACTACATAACTTCAGTATGTAGGTTAATAGGTTGTGGTAAGGTACTACTGGGATGCCTTTAAAAAAATGACAGATGTGATATTTGCCAACAATCTTAAAGAGGTAACTAATTTATAACCAGTAAACTTGAATGTTGTGCAACATTGTAGTTAGTTAACCACCACCACCACCACCACCACCACCACTACTATATTGATGTTAGTATTGTCCAGTAATTTCTTTACTTTTGAACCTATAAAAACGATGTGATGTCAACTAACATCAATATAGTGGTAGGTAACTAACTAAACTAACTACAAAAATGAGGTGACCAATGTTGCACAACATTCAAGTTTACTGGTTATAAATTAGTTACCTCTTTAAGATTGTTGGCAAATATCACATCTGTCATTTTTTTTAAAGGCATCCCAGTAGTACCTTACCACAACCTATTAACCTACATACTGAAGTTATGTAGTCATTTTTCAAAGACTACCTACTGAATACCTTTTAATCTACATACTGAAGTGAACAGGAAACTGTCTCTCATTTTCCAACACGTGCCACATCAGCGGAATCACTAGCTGCCTATGTGTAAGGCGGCAAGATCTCCCAGCCCAGGATCCCATCACTGTGCTGGGAGGAGTGTATTGTTGTTTGAGCTAGAGAGAAGAGCGCCCCCTACCTGCTGCACCACCCACCCTCCCTGCAGCAACTAGGAGGTCTCCCATCCAAGCTGTGACCAGCCCCACTGCTGCTTAGCTTTGAGAGCTCAGCAGAGCGGGGTAACCACTGGTCTGCCTGCTGGCTGAAGACACCTGTTCAATTGTTATATTTAACAATTGATGTTTTGAAATTGTAGCAAGGGGGAGGAGGAGGAGGAGGAGGAGGAGGAGGAGAAGTCGCCCCACCCAGCCTTGAACCCAGGTCTCCAGCGTAGCAAACGCATGCTCTTTCCACAACACCAAGGAGTCTGCCCTTCTGGTGTTGCTGCTGGCTGAAGACTCCTGTGCAATTGTTATATTTGACATATGGTGTTGGGTCTGATGTTTGAAAATTGTGGCAAGGGGGGGAAACTCACCCTACCGGGCCTTGAACCCCGGTCCTTGGGATACCAGACACACAGTTTTTCCACAACACCAAGGAGTCTGCGTCATTCATGCGGCACTCAAAGCACATGTTTAGTTCCCCGGAGACCCGGGTTCGAAGCCGGGGGGGGTGACTTGCCCTCCCCTTTGCTACAAACGGTGTCGGGTCTGATGTTTGAAAATTGTAGCAAAGGGGAGGAGAAGTCGCCTCACCGGGCCTAGAACCCAGGACTTTGGGATTGAAAACACACAGTTTTTCCACAACACCAAGGACTCCGTCTCCTTGGTGTTGCACTCAAAGCAGATGTTTAGCTTCCCGGAGACCCGGGTTCGAAGCCGGGGGGGGGTAACTTGCCCTCCCCTTTGCTACAAAAGGTGTCAGACGTGGGATGGCTCGCTGTGAGGTCATTGGAGGTGCACCCATTGTGTGAGCGGTATGACCCCCAGGTTAGGTTGACCCGGGTGTGAGGGACCCCAGTGATGGGTGAAGCGTGAGTATATGGGGCACCCTGGATGGGAGAAGTATGATGGGGGATGCGTGAGGGACACCTGAGTGTGTGACGCGCACGGGCGCACCTCCCGAATTGGAAGGCAGTGTGATGGAGTGACCCTCACTACAGTTGTGGGTGTGCTCTGACTGCCACAGCAATGAGCCTGACTCTTTGGCGTTGCTGGGGAAAGCGCACGTTTGGTACCCCCGAGACCGGGGCTCGGAACCAGGTGGGGGGATTTCTCCTCACCTTTGCTACAAAAATGTAAAGCAGTTGCTGTGCACTGGATCAGACACACGTATAATTCTTAGGGTAAACTAATTATAAAGCAGGAAGTATGCTTCTGTGAACATGGTCATGTGGTGACACAGACACAAGCACCGATCTCTGTTTCTGGATTGGACAGATCCTGTGGCTAGCATTGTAGGTGACGCGGTGCCATTTTAAACGGTGCTGGTACACCTGTAAACAAGCGGCTGTCAATGGGCCACATACACAAGATTTATTCAAAAAACAGTTCTTACATGCAGTAGTTTGTAGTTGTTTCTTGTCGCTGCCATGATGAAAGTCCAAACAAGTCGATTGTACTACCTCTGCTCCTATTTTTCCCGCTGCTTCGTGATCATCAATCGACTTGTCTGGACTGTGAGAAACAACTGCAAACTACTGCATGTAAGAATTGTTTTCTTAATAAACGTTGTGTACACTTACAAAGTTCTCAGTGCCTCGTTTTGAATGCCAGGGGCTTTGTTATACTACCGATGGAGTGTGGAGTTTCTTCCAGCTGTTTTTCATGGTTTAAAAATAGCGTAATCTTCATCGTAGCGTAAGCTTCCAGTAGCCTAAGGACGTCTAGCACTTCCACTGTTAGCCTTCTGGGTCAAACAGTGAAAAAGAGTGAAGTTCTAAATGCAACAGGCTAGCTACATTTTGCTCCTCAGCAACTCAGTATGATGTTTTAACATGCCAATTTTCATTTTACACCGAATTTCTCCTTTAACGTGCATTCTAAATAAATACGGACAGAAAACAGGCACTTGCTGTCTACGCGCTGTAAACAGAGAGTGTTTGGTGGAAATGAGCCCTTACAGCGATAATTACCTTGGCTGATGCTGCTACTGTCTATGGCTTGCAGATTATAGTAGCAGTGTTCAAAACGGCGACATTGGTGACACGCCAAAAGTCACGTGACGCCCAATCCAGGATTAGAGATAACTGCACACAAGCATTCACATGTAGATGTTGTTTGGAAGGATATGGGGTAATGTTGGAAATGACTGCTGGCCGGATTCCAACACGGGACCCCATGTAAAAATTCCCAGGTTGGGTGCTCTAACCACCCCCTCACGTGCATGTCTGAAGCATGACAGTAGTGATGACGGTAGTGATGATGATAGTGATAACAGTAGTGATAACAGCAGTAAATATGACAGTAGTGTTGACAGTAGTGGTGACAATAGTGATAACAGTAGTGATGACAGTAGTGATTAAGTAGTGATAACGGTAGTGATAACAGTAGTGATGACAGTAGTGTTGACAGTAGTGATGACAGTAGTGATGATAACAGTAGTCATAAGATTAGTGATAACAGTAGTTATAAAGTAATGATAACAGTAGTGATGACAGTAGTGTTGACAGTAGTGATGACAGTAGAGATGATAACAGTAGTCATAAGATTAGTGATAACAATGGTGATAACAGTAGTTATGACAGTAGTGATACCAATAGTGATGACAGTGATAACAGTAGTGGTGACAATAGTGGTGAAAGTAGTGATGACAGTAGGAATTACAGTAGCGATGATAGTAGTGGTAACAGTAGTGGTGACAAAAGTGGTGACAGTAGTGATGACAGTAGTAATGACAGTAGTGATGATGACAGTAGTGGTAACAGTAGTGATAACAGTAGTAATGACAGTAGTGATGACAGTAGTATTAGTATTGCTAAAGTAGTGAGAAAGCAGTGGACACACAGTGGAATGTGTGTGTGTATGTGTCTGCATGTGTGAATGTCTGTGTGTGTTAAGGCTGCTCGATTATGGGAAAAATCCGAATCACGATTATTTGGGCCAAAACTGAAATCACGATTATTCAAATGATTATTTTGTTTTTTGATTATTTCATTTATTGAAAATGTATTCAAAAACATTTCGAAAAAACATTCTTGTACTTTCGGATTTTCCCTAATACCTTTCTTTGTAAACATTAAGTCTCCTTTGATGTCTAATGTGCAAACTGTAAAAATGTCTAATGTATACATCTAATGTACAGTACAAACAGTAGAAAATAATTAGCACAAAAACATTGTTTCCCTCGATTTTATTTGTTTTGAGATCGTTTGGCCCTGAAATCATTATCACGATTAAAATTCGATTAATTGAGCAGCCCTATTGTGTGTGCTCTTAGGTATCATGACTTGGTACTGCATGGCAAGAGCTGGACAGCTGGACTCAGGATCTGGCTCTGCCCAACATGGTCTGGCTCTCTATTCAACCCATAGTCATTCCTCACAGGCACACACACCCACACCCACACCCACACCCACCTCTCAGGGCTCTTCAACCCCCAGTCATTCCTCAGAGGCACACCACACACACACACACACACCTCTCAGGGCTCTTCAACCCCCAGTCATTCCTCACAGGCACACACACCCACACCCACACCCACCTCTCAGGGCTCTTCAACCCCCAGTCATTCCTCAGAAGCACACCACACACACCACACACACACACACCTGTCAGGGCTATTCAACCCCCAGTCATTCCTCACAGGCACACACACACACCTCTCAGGCCTCTTCAACCCACAGTCATTCCTCACAGACACACACACACGCGTGCACACACACACACCTTGGGCCTCTTCAACCCCCAGTCATTCCTCAGAGGCACACCACACACACACACACACACACCTCTCAGGCCTCTTTATCCCCCGGTCATTCCTCACAGGCACACACACCCACACCCACACCCACACCCACCCACACACCTCAGGCCTCTTCAACCCCCAGGCAATCATCACAGACAGACAGACAGACAGACAGACACACACACACACACATACGCTTTAGGCCCCCAGCGATTCCTCACAGCTGCGCGCGTGTGTGCGCACGCGCACGCACGCACGCACGCACGCACGCACGCACGCACGCACGCACGCACGCACACACACACACACACTCACTCACACACACACTCACATGCACACACACACAAACACCTCAGGCCTCTTCAACCCCCAGGCATTCATCACAGGCACACACACACACACACACACCTTAGGTGGGTGTATTTGGGGTCGTGTCAGTTTTGGGGGTCATGTGTGTGTATTTTGGGTCATGTGTGTGTTTGTGGTTGGGTGTGTGTTTTTCGGGTTATGTGTGTGTTTGTGGTCGTGTGTGTATTTGGGGTCGTGTGTATTTAGGGTCATGTGTGTGTTTGGGGTCGTGTGTGTGTGTGTATTTGTAAATGTGTGTGTGTGTTAGGAGTGATGCAGAGTCTAGCCAGAAAGAACGAGTGGCCTCTTCGCGAGTGTGTGTAGCGGTGATGCAGAGTCTAGCCAGGAAGAACAAGTGGCCTCTTCATGAGTGTGTGTGTGTGTGTGTGTAGTGGTGATGCAGAGTCTAGCCAAGAAGAACGAGTGGCCTGTAGACAAGATCAACCTGACAGTTGACATCACCAAAAAGTTCAAGGAGGAGTTCAAACAGCCAGCCTCTCTGCCTATGTATACGGACTCTACATGGAGGGTGTGTGTGTGTGTGTGTTAGCATGTATTCCCACTCAGATTTGACTTGATTACTTCTAGGCTAGCGTAAACATGAACAAAAGGATGACAACATTCTTGAACTTGGCAAAGCTGTTGCTTCTGGTTGCATAGTAAATGAATCCCTGACACGATGAAGCAAATGTACATATAATGCATAAATATGATTGACAGCTCAGGACTCCAAAGGTGTGGAGACGAGCTGAGATGTTTGTGTGTTTCCTGCTCGTCCTTGCATTATTAGAGGTGCTCGCATACATGATGCAGGTACCACCAACACTTCCTGACAATCTCACTTCCTGCTACTGACACTCACTTCCTGCTACTGACTCACTTCCTCATCCTGACCATAGACATACTATATATAGACGGAGCATTGGTTGCTGGGAAACGAGAAATACGGCCGCCATCTTGGAGCGGGGATCAGACTGTCTCCGCAATACAGCGAAGCCTATTTGTGATCATGAATAAGTCATTCAAGTAACAATATTCTAATATAAATGTTGTTGGGTAAAATAGAATTTGTTTTTACTCTCTATGCATTGAAAGAGATTGGTGGTTTCAGCTGATATAAAAGCGCTCAGGTGTTTATATATAGATAGGCTATCTAATTTATTGTTATGCCCAAGTGGCTCAGAACGGAGAAAACACCGAATGTAATGTTAACAATGACCATTTATTAAAACAAGTTTCAAACGAGAACTAGGATGACATGCTACTGAACAACAGCACAATAGCAGTTTTGCTTGTTGTGCTAACTTCAACATGAAGCTATAGCAGGTGGATGGAATGCAGAAAGACAACACGAACGACGTCAAACGTTTGAACAAGGACTATTGCAACAATATCTACAAAACACTTCAGCCAGTGTTAGTTAGCAAACTAAAACGCAACGTAAAGTAGTTTAGCAACTCAATTGTATCCTTATGGAAAAGCAACGTTAGTCAACCAATGCTGCCCTCAACCTGTCAGAGAAGTTATGCATCCTATACCTGCACGTGCTTCCAAGCGCACAACTTGTTCCTTATTCCATCTGCAACTTTCTCTTTCCCTCTTGTCTTTTTTTAATTCCACGAATGTGGCCCAGAACATTTTTCATGTTTTTTTTTCTCCATTGTGACTATGCGAGAGTGGAGAGCAGACTGTACATAAAACGAGTCGTTTAGCAGCCAGCGCGCCCAAGCCCAACGTCTCAACTTTTCAAAACAGAACGTTGAACCGCTAACCAAAACTGTAGCCTACAAGAAGCCGTGAATCGCTGTCTAAATTCATTTTAATACACACAGACTAATGACATAGCCATGTTTAACCAATAAACACAAAGGTAATATAAACAAACAGGCATGTATCTGTCATTTGTCAGTCTCTCTATGCGCCGTAAGTTGCCCTTCTTTTGCACGTCCCTCTCTATAAACTGAACACTAACAGCGCCTATGACAGCGCCTATGAATACAAAAAAAAAAAAAAGATTTTATTTTTATTTTGTTCTTAGTTTCACCTGGCGAAATAACATGCTAAAAATAATTTGGCGACCAGAATCACTGATTCAGGCTACATTAAACAGGTGTATGTTGATTTTAGCAATAGGATGTGTTGTCGTTAGGTGGGTCAGATGCAGTGACAGATTTATTTAATAAGCATGACGAAAAGTCTTGGGCTAAACTAGCGATATATATATAAAAAAACAGCCTGTAGTTCAATGTCAGAAGGTAGAAACAGTTGCACCAAGCCTACACTGCAGGCGATTTATCCCACTTGTAAAAGTTTGACGCTGTTGTGCGTCATGTCTTTAAATTAACCCACCAAGCTATACGGAGCAGAAAATGAAAAAAAAATTGAAGGGGCTGCAAATAAACTTAAGGCAACTGCTCAATTATTCGCAGTTGTCACATGTCATATGTTGATTTTATCAATGTGTGTTGTTACTGAGGGGATTTGGAAGCAGCGACCGATGCTCTTTAATTAATTAAGAATAATGAAAGCCTTCAAGAAGCCTTTGTTATAGCCTACTATAACCTACTAGCGATACAGCCAGTTTAAAATTAGTGGTGTTTAGCGAGGTACTAATAAAATGCGCTAACAGTTCATTTGTCCTGTCAAACGGATTAAGCTGAATGGCGCGTATCCCCGCTCCAAGATGGCGGCTCCGCGTCTCGTCAGCGCCTATTGGCAGTAACGCCCCATGCTCCGTCTATATATAGTATGTCTATGATCCTGACACTTACTTCCTCATCCTAATAATCTCACTTCCTGCTATTAACACCCACTTCCTCATCCTGACAATCTTATTTCCTGCTACTCTCACTTGCTCATCCTGACAATCTTACTTCCTGCTACTGACACCCACTTCCTCATCCTGACAATCTTACTTCCTGCTATTGACACCCACTTCCTCATCCATCCAATCATTTTATTTTTAGTGAGTGCTGTAATCAAGTTAGCCTCTTTTAGACTTTTGGCTTGTTTTTTTATGACATAAGCCTGCCAGCAGTGCAATACTAATATGACCCTGTGCAGCGCTCTATAGATTTTCACCAACTTTGTGGTGAAGCCTGTTTTAGTTAAATGGCATGAAAGAACAACTTGTCCTACATTTTGCTCATTGCAATAAGAAATTATGTGTTTTGCTCAAGGCTGTTTTTTAGCACTAGTGAGTAATGTGTAATGAATAACTTTTTTGAGTAACGACCCCAACACTGGTTGCAATCTATCACACCTGTTTTATCTGTCCCTCCAGGACTTGGTAACTGTATTTGTGATTTACTGACATCAAAGACAAAAATGCCCCAGCCACAGGTCACCAGACAAAGCTTAATGACAAAATACGAAACCAATGCGCTTAATTTATTTGCCAAAAGATGTATTTAATACTTTGCATATTTTTGTGGACATGACTCATTGCAATAACAGCAATAAAGGTCAACAAAATGTCACATAACAGGGAGTAAAGCATACATGTTGTATTACAAAATGTTTTAAATATATACAAATGCAATGCATTTTGTTTTAAAAATATATAAAAACAACAGGCATTTTCTTGACAACAGAACCAACATTATATTTCCCAGTACATGAAAACAAGTTCTGAAATAGTCAGCGAGAAATATAAGAAATACTGAATTATGACTTCCTATAGTTCTTGCAATGCACATCTTTTTGGATTACATGCATGAAACAATAATCTCAATTTATTTGTTAGACAATTTTAACTGCAAAAACTCCATACTTCAGCCAGTCTACTTGAACTTAGTTGGCACAAAAGCGGTTGCCCAATTTTGAATGACCTTTTCCTTCGCAGACGTTTCTGCTGGTGAGTATAAGAAAGGTTTGGGTGATGACGTATTGCGATTAAACTGCAAATGGTAGCTGTCCAAACTTTTGCCAGATGTTTCTGAGCCAGGGACGTGTGATGGTTCTGCAAATGTGTGACGTTTCTGTTTTGACCTACTGTGGGATGTTCTGATCTGACTTTTATTCTGTTTTAGTTTTACACCGTTTTTTAGAATTGTGGTGTTCTGCGAGACAGTAGCATGCCTTTCAAATTCATGCGATTTTGCAGATTTATTGACGACCTGATCACTACGTTCAAGCAATTTCCTTTTGCCTTGAGTATGATTTGCTGCTGGGACACATTCTTCCTTAGCGTTCGGGGACAGGACTTGACCTTTGTGAGGCTGTTTGGGTGCCTCTGTTCCACAGGAGGATACTCTTTCCTTCCTGTTTTTCTGAAGGAGACACCTGGCATTCCCTTTTATATAGGAACTGAGAGCCTTTTTAAATAATGGCTTCTTGCCTTTGTCACCTGATTTCTTTTTGGATTTGGAGATGTGGCGAAGAACCCCTTCAATCGATTTGCCTGAGGGGGAAAGGCATGATGCAGCATGACTACCTGACGAGGCTTCTGTCTCGTTATCAACAGTTTCCACTTGAATGTGCTCTTGGTCCACACCCTTCTCTTGCAGACAAACAGACCCAAACCCAACCTCAACCTCATCACCTGCCCACCTGGTTGGAGTGTCAGGAGATCTACACGAAGGCTCTGTACCATCTTCGAACAGCTTAGAAATAGCCTTTGCCTCCTCTGGTAACAGCACTGTCAGCTTCATGTTGTGACACTCGCCATCCGATTCTCCATCAGTGCTCAATGTAGGTGAGCTAGGCTCTTTGCAGACTGTCATCTGGTTGTCTTCCTCACAATTAAAAAACATTTCTATGTCCTCTGATGATAATACCGTTAACTTAAATGGAAAACCATCAGGGGATCTGGGACTTTTTAAGATAGTTTCATCTAGTTCCTTGCCTATCTCAAGGATGTCACCAACTTGGGCAGTATCTGCATTATTTCCATCAGGGAGCGGATCAGTAGCTTCTGGTGGTGGGGAGAGATGTGGACTTTCCAGAGATACACATTTCATAATCTCAGTGTCGATGTGAAGTTCAACCCCTCCATTTTTCTTGCAAACAGTTGGTAAAGGCCTACATGTTTCAGAGGTGGAATTTCTCTGCCAGTTAGCAAGTTCTCTGCCAAGTCTCCCTATTTCTTCTTCAATGTCTGTCAAAGATGACTCAACGGTATCTTTTGACATGTCAACATCACAATCCCCTTTGACTATGTAGAATCTATCATTTAACTGAGACAAATCTTCTGTTTTTATGCAATCAAAAAACACTTCACCTGCCTCTGTAAACACGGTGGCCATTTGCAATATCTGCTGAAGGTTACCCTCTGCCCTTGCAACCTGGTAGTTATAGTTATGTACACTTCCACCCCAATAACTATTAAGTAAGGTCCTAACAAGGTCTGAGTCATCATGCCTGTTACTTTGCTTCATGGCTTTTGCTTCAAGATCAGCTACCAATTCTTTCAGCATCCCAAGAGAATATTTTAAGACGGGCGTTTGAGATACGACTTGTGCAGGACCATCCAAAGCACCCAACTGGTCACGGCTTTCATTTGGCTGAGCATCAGCTGCCCTACTTTGGCCTGGAGGAGGCGCCTCATTCTTTCCCCTTTTTGATTTCACAGAATCTGTGTTGCCCTTATCAACTTCAGTGCATTTTGCGCCGTCAGAGTTCTGTCTTGTTGACTCTGGTAAGATGTTCGCTGCCTTTTGTACCATAAACGGTTCAGAAGTTTGGTTTTTCCTTTCGCCACCAGTATACTGTTCTGATATTGGAGGAACAACTACACTACAATCTGACTCTGGTAAGATTTTCACTGCCTGTTCTCCAGAGGGTCCCTGAACACACTGTACCTTGAACAGTGTAGAATTTATTTTTTTCCTTTCACCATCAGCACACTGTTGTGATACTGGAGGAACAACTGTACTACAACCCAACTCTGGTGAGATTTTTCCTGCCTTTTCTTCAGAGGGTGCCAGAACACACTGTACCTTGAATAGCTCAGAGGCTTGTTTTTTTTCTTTGCCATCAGAACACTGTTTTGATATCGGAGAAACAATAGCCACAGCCTTGTGAAACTGTTTGTGTGTTTTCGACTGCTCCTGCACAGTTTGTACCGGAGTGTGGGTGCTAGGACAACTGCCACGGGCAACATAAGAATGGGTTTTTAAAGATGACGCTGAATTTAAACTGGCATGAGCAGAGTTCTGAGGACGCGTGGACATAGATATGTTTATCAAGTCCTTTCGGGAGATCTTGGTAATGTGTTTCAAGGAGGAAGCATCTGACATGCTTTTTTCAGGTATGGGCATACTCAAACCTTCAGAAGACGCAGACTGTTGACTTGTAGAAGTAGAAGGGGCTGCATTATCAGATGAGGAGCTGCTAGTTGGTAACCTGGTGGAATCGGTTATGATGTCAGGCTGAGAAGCTAACAAAAAAGCGTCTGCCTTAGCAGATGACGAGATGCTGGTTGGTAACCTGGTGGAATTGGTTATGATGTCAGGCTGAGAAGCTAACAAAAAAGTGTCTGCATTAGCAGATGAGGAGATACTAGGAGGTAACCTGGTTGAAATACTACTAGCCACTGCCAGACCATCTGTCCTTATGTTTTGAGATTGGCTGCCATTTATGACAACATCTGACCTTGTTGATTGTTCAGTAAGAAGCGATGAGGTTGCTGGCACCAAACTGTTTCCGTTTGTCTTTGGAAGCGAAAATCCACCGCTAGGCAGTACAGTTTCACTGGGGCGGCCCTGTGCTTGCTGTGGACCCCTGGAATGCTGAGACTTGGTGACACTGAGTGAGTGGGAGGTACTAGTGCAACTGTTCTGATTCAGCTGCACAGCCTGCTGCTCTTGACCTCTGGAAAGTCCACCAATGGCCAGTACAGGTACACTGGGGTGGACTTGTGGCGGCTGTGGACCCCGGGAATGCTGGGACTCCATGACAGTGAGTGAATGGGAGGTACTAGCACCACTGTTCTGATTCAGCTGCACAGCCTGCTGCTCTTGGCCTCTGGGAGGTCCACCAATGGCCAGTAAAGACACATTGGGGTGGACTTGTGGCGGCTGTGGAAGCCTGGAACGCTGGGACTCAGTGACATTGAGTGAATGGGAGGTACTAACACCACTGTTCTGATTCAGCTGCACAGCCTGCTGGTCTTGGCCTCTGGGAGGTCCACCAATGGCCAGTAAAGACACATTGGGGTGGACTTGTGGCGGCTGTGGAAGCCTGGAACGCTGGGACTCAGTGACATTGAGTGAATGGGAGGTACTAACACCACTGTTCTGATTCAGCTGCACAGCCTGCTGCTCTTGGCCTCTGGGAGGTCCACCAATAGTCAGTACAGACACACTGGGGCGGACTTGTGGCGGCTGTGGAACCCTGACATTGAGTGAATGGGAGGTACTAACACCACTGTTCTGATTCAGCTGCACAGCCTGCTGCTCTTGGCCTCTGGGAGGTCCACCAATGGCCAGTAAAGACACACTGGGGTGGACTTGTGGCGGCTGTGGACCCCGGGAATGCTGGGACTCCATGACAGTGAGTGAATGGGAGGTACTAGCACCACTGTTCTGATTCAGCTGCACAGCCTGCTGCTCTTGGCCT
Source organism: Coilia nasus (assembly GCA_027475355.1). Lineage (NCBI taxonomy): Eukaryota > Metazoa > Chordata > Actinopteri > Clupeiformes > Engraulidae > Coilia > Coilia nasus. The sequence goes on from CM050199.1 coordinate 33,473,782, forward strand.
CTGGGAGGTCCACCAATGGCCAGTACAGGTACATTGGGGCGGACTTGTGGCGGCTGTGGAACCCTGACATTGAGTGAATGGGAGGTACTAACACCACTGTTCTGATTCAGCTGCACAGCCTGCTGCTCTTGGCCTCTGGGAGGTCCACCAATAGCCAGTACAGACACACTGGGGCGGACTTGTGGCGGCTGTGGAACCCTGGAATGCTGGAACTCAGTGACATTGAGTGAATGTGAGGTACTAACACCACTGTTCTGATTCAGCTGCACAGCCTGCTGCTCTTGGCCTCTGGGAGGTCCACCAATAGCCAGTACAGACACACTGGGGCGGACTTGTGGCGGCTGAATGACACATACCACCTGCTGTGGCTGCACACAGTATACATACTGGTTAACAGTCAAGCCACACACTGGGGCTGCAGCTGAGTGCACAGGAATCTGGGTTGCTAATGGGGCAACGTTGACTCCATTCCCTCCAAGACCAGTCTGTTGAAACAGTGCTCCAGTCTGTATGGTGTAGTGAACTGTGTTGCCAGTGATGGAGTGGTTTGGGATCTGACTGGGATTTGGAATTTGGCTTCTTTTCATACTTTCCCTTCGTTGTCCTTGGTGGATAAACTGTCATCAGTGAATCTGGAGCTGTGTCCCATGTGTCCACTGGTATGCCTGTAAAAACAAATCAGACAGTGTTGCAAAAGAACGGCTTTTACATAACAACTTGTTACTGTCACATTCAACAGAACAGCTACAATTGCAACCATGTTTTGAAGATATTCAGTTGTGCTCTGGGCTAATCCGTGGGGTCAGATTCTGAATTACTGTCACATGGAGCTGACTACTCCTATTGTTCCTCTCTCTGTCATAAGCCGTTTTCACACTGCCGGACACAGGGTGGCATGTGCAAACGACGCGGTAATTTACCCCGGGACAGCTATGTGTAAGGATGGTGTTTTAGACCCCTCTTCTGTATTGACATGTTCAGGAGGCGTAGCCTAGTGGCACTGTAATGCATATTGCTGGGCGTGTACAATGACGTGTAATGACCCGTGCACTGGAGGTAAATACACCTGTCTGCAAAGTTTTTATTCAGTTTCTCAAAACAAAAATGGCAGGACACACAGAGTTGTTGCTGGCTCTTTGTACAACCATTCAAGCGCAAATCATGTGCATGTACATGCTACTGTACTGCACGTGGATGCTTACATGGGATTGCGAACGTATGCAAAGAATACAAAAGGCATACAAGGTAATATCAACAGATGGTAAACACTAGTAGAACTGGATGAAAGGGGTCTTTGTGGGCATATTTGCAGTCACATATTTTGGGATATTTATAATATATGAAGATATGTTGATGGATGCGCTCTTGACATGTTTTCTTAACACCAGTACAACAGTAGCGCTATCATCAAACATTTTACTGCTCTACAGTTTGAAAACATTTTACTCTTTCCACCCATTTTTGTAACGATGAAAAAGCGCAACACAATAATTTGTCTCAAAAAAAGTTCCCCGCAAACTCAAGATTAAAAATGACGCTACGGCTACAGGGGTAACAGGAAGTGAACTCACTTCTTTTTTTTTATTTAAAGGTGTACTTCCACGAGAAATCGTTTAGTACTTGCTCTTTTGAAATATGATAGGTCACCCCGAGTTGCATATGCATGCTGCATATCAAAATGTTTTTCTATCCCCGTTTTCTATATCAGTCAAAAGAAGACAATAGGGCTGTCAACGAATATTCGAAATTCGAATATATATTCGAATAGTTTTTTAAAAAAGGAATTCGAAAGGTGAAAGTTAATATTCGAATGTGAAAAAAACGTGCACTTGCGCTTTGGAATGTTGAAGGCAAAAGAAATACTCTGTGTTTGCTTAGTGAGAGTAAAAAAATCCGCCCACACGGTAAATTCCATGGCAAACCAATAAAAACGAGGACATTTACATCACTTTATAAAAAAAAACTTTGGGCTCTGGGAGATACCCTCACGTCGCCCAGAGGGCGAAGAAATATCTTTCCATCCCCATATCTTCAGTGCGCTCTGAACGCGTCTTTTCCTCCGCTGGGAATATGGTAAATAAAAAGAGATCGGCGCTGGCCCCTTCAAATGTGGACTATCTTGTGTTTTTGGCAAATAACCTGTAGGTCTTCAGGCCAATAAGACCCGACGGTGACAGTTTTTCTTTTTTATACAAGTACCAAGAATGTAAGTAGCCTTTTCGTTTTTAATAGCGCTTTATTTTTTATGAACCTCAGGGTAAAAGTTCTTTGTTGTCACATTTGTCGGAATTGTGTGCCTCGTTTTATTTAACGTTACAGTTTCATGCACTTCAGGCTTGCACTGGTTTGTTTATTTAAAGTTTCATGTCAGGGAAAAGTGTCATGTTTAGGCCTACCTCACTACAGCTCGCTCGGAGCATTCCAGGTTTTAAAAAAACGTGCGCAGAGAGCGTGAGGGTGCGGGCGAGAGAGAAAGAGCGTGTGCGAGTGAGAGTGAGCGTGCGGTCTTGGCAAATATTTTTTTGATTTACTTGTTTTGTGTATGTAATGCATTCTTAAATACGTTTAAATAAACTACCTATACAAGTAGTTATGTCTCTTTGTATTAATTTGTCCTGTTATTGACGTAATGCGCGTCATTGACAAAATGTGCAACCCGTTGTTCGAATAGTTCGAATATTCGTGTTTTATTTGGAGCGAATATTCGAAAATCATTTTTGAGCAATGTTGACAGCCCTAGAAGACAATAGGTGGAAAAACGACCCAATGCGAAAAGGGCCTTCGGCGTGACGTAGACGTGGAAATACATATAAGAGAAACACTCCTATTGCCATCAGCAAACAATTATGTGATCCGCACAGTCACAACTCGATAGTCGCCACCTCCAATTAAGGGCCCTTCAACCACCTCTAAATGCAAGTCTCCGGCAACCACCACATGTAACAGTCCTACTACATGGCCATCTCTGTCTCCTCCGGTCAGTGGTGCAACACCATCTGAAGGCATTATTTTACCTCTTCTTTCTCAATTCTCTTGCACCAGTCTAACCATTAATTCACTACAAATCAATTGAAAAACTACAGCTTATTCAAAATTCTCCTGCAAGATTACTAACAAAAACAAGAAAGATGGAGCACATTACTCCTGTACTGGCTGAACTACACTGGCTACCCGTATCTTACAGAACTGCCTTCAAAGTACTACTACTAGTATTCAAAGCTGTAAATGGCCTTGCTCCATGCTATATTACTGACGCATTATCCTCTTACACCCCTGCACGAGCCCTTAGATCCACTGATGCCGGTCTCCTAAGGAGTCCAGACGCACCACCCAAAAGGATCGGGGAATCAGTTTTCTCATACTACTGCTCGGATCAAAGTCCCTTCAGACAGACTTCCCGGCTCAGATCAAAGGCCCTTCAGACAGTCAGAGACTTCCCGTTGCCAGCTCCGGCAGATGGGCTCCCCTGGGGGATGTGGTTCTGCCTGAGGTTTCTTCCTAGAAAAACAGGAAGTTTTCCTCACTGATACCTGAGGTTTCTTCCTTGAATTCATGCAAATCAAACAAACAAACAGAGTTTTTCCTCACCCCTGTTGCTCCCTGGGCACACTTACAACCCAATTGCGCCTAAATGAACTTCCTCTGGTTTGCAAGGACTGTTTACCTGTGCTCACGCAACAACCTGCATCAACGGGGCATTGTGTTGTTCTAGCGCCTCTGATCTACAAGGACTGTTTACCTGTGTTCACGCAAGAGCCCGCTTCAATGGGGCATTGTGTTGCTGTGACAGTGCATTATTATGCCACGCAACAGCCCGCATAAACGGGGCATTGCGTCACTGTGACATTACATTATTGCGTCACGAAAGAGCCCGCATTAATGGGGCATTACGTCACTACATCATTTTGTTACCGTATTTGTCCGCTCAGGTGCCACTGGACTGCAAGAAATGTTGTCTTGTGGTAACCTTGCCAAACTGTAAAGCACTCTGAGTTGCATCTTGTATGAATTGTGCTATACAAGTAAAGATTATTGTTATTATTATGACCGAAAATTTTCCCTTTTTTTTCCCCACCGATTTTTCCTCAACGAGGAAACACTAAAACTCGGGGGGGGGGGGCATGAATGTTTGTAGGCATGTAGCCCTAGAAGTTTGTGAGCGAATAAGAGCTTTTGGACCCCAAAGGCCACCCCCCCGCTGTGCCAGTGTCCGTCCAAGAGGGGGAGACCAGCACAAGTTTTTGCTGAATAACTCAATGAACTCTGTTTCACCCAACAACATGATTTTTTTTGTGATATGTCGGTGTTATAGACACGTATTGACCCAACCCATAAACACTCACTTGAAGCATAGCACCACCTATTGATATGGGTAAAAGTTGCCAATATCTTGGACCGAGAACGTGGAAAGTGCGCAAAATACGTCATGCACCATCACCACAAAGACCTCTAAAACCACAGCACGTCATAAAATTTGGTCCATAGGGGGTGCTGTAACTGTAGAAAATGTAATTTTGCCTATTATCTAGAGAATGCTAACTTTTAAAACAATTTCCATGAAATTTTAACATTGCGAAAAAGAATCTGAACGAACTTGTCGTAGGCTGTTCATGTGAATCTCACCAAATTTGGTATATGCCATCTACAGACAATGCTGACAAAAAATTATCAAAGGATTTATCTTGAGATAAACCATTTTGAAGTTAGACGTCAATGAACATCTAACACGTAGCTTAAAATTCTTCAAAAGTCTATATCTTGGCTTTTACAGTTTTTTATGTTTGCTTACACACGAAAATGTAGTTTCCCACAATTAATGAAACCTAACACTCAAGTAAGAAAACACAGACTCAGGTTGGCACCACTCTAAGGTTCACACGTAAAATACTACACACAGTGATTTGCTAAACATTACACACATGATGATATTCTAATGTCACCTTCTTTCCATTTCAAAACACTAGCGATCAATTGATCACACCTTTGCAACCAACTGGTTAAACAATCGTCAGGTGCCAAAACACTACAGGCTAAAATGCAAAACTCAGCAATCAGGCTTAAACACTGCAAAATAAGTAACAGGGGAGTTACCCAAACTTGAATAGAAATGTAAGGCAGTGTTGTAGCATGAGGATGAGAACGGGGGGCAGTGAAGATGAAAGTGAGCAAGAGAAAGAGGTAAATACTGTTACTGTAGGGTACATCTGGAGCAGAGCATGAACAAAAATGATGAGGACTAAATTTATCACATGCAAATGACAATGGTTGACTGCCTTGAAAACAATAGGTTGAGACATCCCTTGAAAATGGAAAGAGATGATGTTTACTAGTGTCGTGGAAAAACCCCGACAAGGAGCCTCGCCCTTCAGCACTCTGGATGTTGTAGATTGTCAATTCGTTGTTCTCCCAATGCAATGATTCAAGCGAAGTCACAGAATTCAGTTGTTGACAAAGACTTTATTCACTAAGCTTACACCAGTGTACACAGGCAAAGTACCCAAAAATACACAAAGTGCATTAGCAGAGTGAACTCACTACCAACAGTTGCGAAGGCTGATCTACCTGGAGAGTTGCTAAGATGCGTCTCGAAAGTCGGTCCCGCAAGTCTCGGAGTTCTGACTGCGGAGCGTCCCCTTACCTTTTGAGCACTCTAAATTCTCTGAAACCCTTTTGATGTTCTAATTCTCTGAACCCCTTTGATGTTCTTTCTGCTGACACTAGGGATCCCCACTCAGCCAATCAGAACTTAGGCAAGCCTGAGTGACAGGCCTGCAGGCCAATCAAGGCCTCCTGGATTATGTCATATTGGTGGTTTTCTCCTCCCAGCGACTTATTAAAAACAGTCATTCAGCCGTGGCCTTTTAAGATATAGAGTTGCCACTCTCTTGGTTGTTGTTAGTAATTAATCTCCCTTTCGTATTAGGGCTCGTCATTGATATGACCATTTTCTCATTCTCATCAGCTCTTCGCGTTGGTCTGTTGTTAGTGAACTCACACTTCTTCACTTTCCCAAGGATTCGCGTGACAGTGAACTAGGGGTGGGCGGTATAGCCAAAAATTTATATCACGGTATAAGTTGAACCATAGACGGTAAACGGTATATATCACGGTATACTTTGGTATGTAACAGTGTGAACTGGTAACAGCTTCTTAATGCTTAATGTCAATATTTCTGAACGTCACCAAACACCATAAGACATTGTAACATTTTCGTGTGGGAACTTGGCTCAGCCAGAGGTTAGGCAAACCAAGACTGAGCTAAATATACAACACGTTTAGAGCAAAATAACGTCGTATCCCCTCCGAGCCCCCCAACCCTAACCTAACTAAACTTGTAACCGTTTTGTTGCACAGCCAAATCTTATGGTGAAATTAGATCTTGTGTTTGTTGAGCTAAGACCGAATTATTGTTGAGTATAGCAATCATAGCATCATAGCTAGAAGGCTAACAAACGTAAGAGTTATAGGCCTACCATGATTAACATTAGCCCTTCATTCATGGCATGGATAATGTGATCGTGCAGAGAGAACAGTTGCATACCTTCATCTTTTACTCGTTTCTACACTTCTAATGGCTTTGACCTTTTTCTATCTCCTTCTGTTTGTAACTCGACAGTCAACATACTGTTTTTCCCATCCCCGAACACTCAGTCACTGCCGACCAGGAGTTAAGACTAATTCACCTTGGTGACCGCCTACTCGTTTTGTATTGCCCTGTTTTATTAGCCTTTCACACAATTAAAAAATGTGCAGGAATTATAAACTTGTAAATATAATGTTAGGAATAAAATGTGCGTTATTGGGAAGGAAGCTTATGTGTGACTGACCTCGCTCACTAAATGCAGAGTATTGCCCACTTGTGCATTGCATTTGAGAGACTCAGAGGTGCTGTCCCCCGCGCCCCCTCCCCTTTGCCCTTCTCTCACAACTTCTGTGCACTAGAACTTTTTTTACAGGGTTTTCCAATGTAGCTGACTTGCTGTAGCAAACCGACCGTAAGTAATGTTACAACGGCGGAAGATGAGCATTTTTGAAAATAGGCGTGTCAGAATAACGTGAATTCTGCAGATTATGTTTTCCTGTTCAGTATCCGACACCTCGTAGCCAAACCATGACCAGATTACAGAAGTTGAGCCGGTCTTTTTTACGAGCTCCTTCTATTCCATGTGTTCACTGCTCGCAGCTATTTTTCCTTCTTCCTTGTTGTGGTGACGCAATGAACTATCGCGGTAGGAAGGTATAACCCAAAATCTCTACCGTTGGCCAAATTTATACCGCATACCGTTTATACCTTTTATACCGCCCACCCCTACAGTGAACTCACACTTCTTCACTTTCCCAAGGGTTCGCGTAACAAGCATCGCATATTGCAGGTTAACACATTTTGTTTTGGGATCCCAAATGGTGGACATTCACCTTCACATTCTGGCATTCCCACTCTTCTTAAATTTCATATGTTAGCGTCTGTCCACCGTGCTCTGGGTATGGGTGCACGTTTGAGCATGCGGGTGTGTGTGTGTGTGTGTGTGGGTCAGACTCCTGTCAGTCTGCTAGCACTTCTGCTCCTGCTTGTACTTTGTTCACAGCGTCCCTTTTCTCCCTTCCTTTCCTCTCTATTCCTTTATAACAACAATTTTATATCACACACAGGTTATAATAATTCCCACACTAGCTTTTTTTACTGTGTTTTTTTTACGTTGTTTACTACATACATGGTTCTTTGTAGAAATGGTTTTCATCAGTTGAAATATATTTAGTATTAGTCATGTGTTGTGTTTCGTGAATGTATTTGTAGAAAAAAACGAAACCCAGATTGTGTCATTAGAAAAGTCAGAATGTTACAAAAGTGTTTAGAATTGATTACCATTGTGTGTAACTCATTCAAACACAAATAGATCATATGAATCATGTGTGTGTGATTTGGCAACAAAATAGCATTTTTATAAATAACTGTATAGTTTTGAAAGAAGAATAACATTTTGCAATAGATCTGGGGTGTTCTGTCCATTTGGTGTATGGTTGTCCTAGCTGTGTGTAGTGTTTTGACAAAATGGGCCTAGTTTTTTTAAATTGAGCTTAAGCAATCGTAAAAAACTGTAATTGCTCAAATTTAGTCAAAGTTGACATACCATCTCTAAACAGCTTTCTCTTCATGTGTACTAAATTTTGTGACATTTCGTCACAGGGGGCATTGTTTATCACCGAAGCTACGTGTCAAAAAACAGTTTTTGTTAAATAATTCATCAACAATATTGCCCAAGACAACGATTTTGTGTTAGTATGCTGGTGTTACAGAGGCATATCGACCCAGCCCATAAACACTCACTTGAAGCATAGCGCCACCTAGTGATATGGGTACATGCAAAAATTGTGATTTTGAATTGCCAATATCTTGGACCTTGAAGTTGGGAACTGCACAAAATACGTCATGCACGATCAACACAAAAACCTCTAAAAGCACAGCACATGCCATAAAATTGGTGCTGTAATTGCTGTAAAATCTCATTTTGCCCATTTCTTTCACAAATCACTCCTAAACACTACACAAACACATACAATGCCATTCATTCAAACCCCACATCCAAGCCTACTTCCAAGAAATCATTTCCAGACAATCTCTCATCTCACAACACTGCTCTACCACACATTCATTATACCAACTGTTCCCACATTTCAACACACTGCGGCAGTCATACCATGTACCGCTATGCGGTACATCTAGTCATTATTAATACTTCCCCTTTTTTCCTTCACTTTCCTCTAGCATATTTCCATCTGCTTTTACACAGGCAAGGGTTACGCCGTTATTAAAGAAGCTGTGGGAATTAGTGAACCTATGTGTGATATAAAATGGTTGTTGTAGAGCATAAAAAAGGTACCCAGATGAGAGAGAAAGAGAGAGGCGCTGGGGACAAGGTGTGCAAACAAGACTTGCACACACCTAGGCTTAAGGCACACATGCACATGCTCACATGCCCAATGCTCGCACGCACATCCGCGTACAGGGTACGGGTACATGCGCATACGGGTGGCGCAAGAAAGGGAGGGAAACCCGGAATATCAGTGAAACCCGGAACAGTGACAGTGCCTGAAGGCATGACGAACCCGGAATGTCAACAGTGGATGTCAACTAACTGTGGCCTGAAGGCATGACATGTAAACATAGAATATGAGGAGTGTTGACATGTGGGTAACCGAAGCAGACGTGAGCTCTCTGTCAGCAGGATGATGCAGGGGCTGAGAGAAACAAGAAAGACAGATTAATAACCGCAATAGGAAAGTAGTAGCAAGGCATCTTAAGAATGACTATTTTTTAATAAACGAGAGGAAAAACCACCAATATGACATAAGTCAGGAGGTCCTGATTGGCCCGCAGGCCTGTCACTCAGGCCTGCCTGAAATCTAATTGGCTGAGTGAAAATCCCTAGTGTAAGCAGAAAAACATCAAAGGATTCAGAGCGCTCAGAAGAGTATATATGGGGACGGTCCGCAGTCAGAACTCTGAGACTTGCTGGGACCAGCTTTCGAGACTTCATCTTAGGCAACTCTCCAGGTTGATACACGACACGACAAATAATAATAATAATAATAATAATAATAATAACACAAAACGTGCAGTGTCGTGCAAAGCAGACACAGTATTACAATGAAATAGATATAGAATGGCTGGGTAAAGTTAAAAATATAGGTTCAATTTACAGCAATATATACAAGTAAAACTATAAAACAATAAATTATATTATTTAATAATTATATTATTTAATAAGGTGCAGGATATGCTAGCAGCAAAGGTGGAGTGCATGACAGAGTCAGATAGCACAGAGTACCTCTCAGAAAACAGGTGTTAGTAGCCTTTCTTGCTACAAAGCCATAACTACCCACGCGGAATGCCGGTGATTATTTTGTTATGCTAAATCGCGCGCATAACTGCGTGGCCACGCAGAGAACAGGTCTGGGGGAGGTGTTAATAGTCTTCACCGCCTTGCCATTTCTTTCTTGCCAATTATTCAGCGGTTTATGGCAGTACCAACCCAAAGTATATCGACATTGTAACAGTATTGTTGTTTTTTGACCACAACACACTAAGCCTACTAGTTTGCCCTTTGGTAAGCATTATTCGCGGTTTTATTTAGCAAAGAAAAATCATACATCTTGCTATTATGTCGGGTGATGTTGCTATTATTATAATAATACTCCGCTATTATTATAATAAACGTCCGTATTAAAGAACCTAACCCTTTAAACCCTTTAGCTATAGCTCATTTAACAGCAGGGTTAGATTCTTTAATACGGACGTTTATTTGACCAATGAATGAGGGGAAATAATATGTAATCACAACATTCACAAGAACACTTCAAAACGACATGATGACCTCTCGGATATCTTAAAGGAGAACTTCTGTGTAAAATGAAAATTGGCATGTTAAAACATCATACAGAGTTGGTATGTGTACTGAGGAGCAAAATTGATTTAGACTGTTGCATTCAGAGTTTAACTATTTTTTATAGTTTGACCCAGAAGGCTAACAATGGAAGTGCTAGGTGCCCTTAGACGAAGCATGGTGACTACACCATGAAATTCATTTTGTCCATTGTGAGATGTTGTTGTCTGCTTCACTGCTGTGTTGGTTTGCATGTGCTTTTCATATGCGTTTGGCCTCCTGCTTGCTTTCTTGGCTAGGGCTCACTTGGAAAAGAGGTGACAGCCTCAGTGTGACTACCCTAGTAAAATAAAGGAGAAATAAAATAAATACACTATTTTTAAACCATTAAAACAGCTCGAAGAAACTCCACTCCATGGTATAAATTCACGTTTACAGTTTACATGTAACAGTGAATAATAGTATGTTATGTATAACAGTGAATTATGAAGTGTTTTTTTTTTTCACTCAGACTTTTTCTGCATTTTATTACTGGTCTTCAAATATAAAATGCACAGCAATTTTGGTAAACACACATTTTCATTTGTGTTTGAAATGTGAAGACATAAATGTCATGCCATTGCAACAAAAAATGCATTAAGCACTTCATTTGCATATTATTAATATTATTAGTACTATTATTATTATTATTGTTATTCCTATTGTGTGTCGTTACAATGGTTGGCCCTCACACATGTTCACCTCGCCAAATCCGGCCCCCCTGGCAAAAAGTTTGGACACCCCTGTTGTTGAGTTCATTGTTCATTGCTCAACGTTCATCGAGTTATTCAGCAAAAACTTTTGGCTGTCTCCCCCTCTTTGACGGACACTGGCCTTGAGGGCCAAAAACTTCTAACACTTCAAACTTCAATATGACTACAATTACATTATTGCAAAATCATTTCAAAGCCATGTTCCAATGTAATACATGTACTGATTGTCCTTTTTACGCACCCAAACCTTTTGTTAGTTAGGAGTTGGGTGCATCTGCCTCATGTTGCACAACATCTCCCTGAAATGAGTTTTTAGAGGTTGGGATGTCTGCTTGTGTAGCCAAGTGTTTTCACAACAACTAATTTACTTTACAAGTATATTGTGCATATTATTATTTACCACGTTTCATCTTCGCGTGAAAACAAACGGTTTTGTTCAGCGTACCACAACAGATCTAAATTGTGGGCTACCCAGGCTCATGTGGGCTTTATGTCTAATTTACATGTGGCTCCTTTTATATCAGACCTTGATTACTGTGGTGAACATAATGTATAGTCTACTGAAATACTAAAACCGAAATCATATTTGCAGAATTAATAAAATCAAAATACGCTACTCGATTAGCCCAGCACTTTCACTTCCTACTGTGAGATACAGCTGTGTATGCAGTAGACAAATGTAAATGCTACTTACTGATTCCGAATTTCTCTTCACCCGTACGGTAAGCTACACGCCAGGATTTTTAAAGCGAATATCCTTTTGTTTCGTTCACGGGTAGACCTTGGTATCTTTGTGAAAGGGTTTTCATGCGACTTCACTTCAAAGCAGCAGCTCAACTCCAGCAGATTCGTCATATATTTACTGCTGTGCTGTTTTCAACAACACAGTTGACAGGCATGAGAAAGACATACACTTTCTTCGAATACTTAGATATTCCTGCAATTATATTAGCGATATAAACGTTTGAAGCTAGTACAAAGACTCCACACCCCTCAGCACTCTTTGGCCTCTGACAACGTTGCTTGCGTCGAATAAAAAGGGGCGTGTCAGATCCCGGGAAGTCCCGGGCCAGGAAGTCTCGGTAGAAATCATATGATTTCTCATAATAGATATGCGCACTCTTTCCGGTCGCAGCTGTATAAGACATCTTCAACTTTGGCTGTAGGATATGTCAACTGAACTAAGGATATTTCAAATTCCTTATAAGTAGGCTATGCTATAAGTGGTTGGTTGTTTTTTTGTTCATTCAAACGGCTTAGTCAATTCAACACTCCAACACTTCCGCGCTTGCTTTAGCCTAGTTGCATTCCTTGTCAGGGGCTCAGCGTTAATGTAGTGTAACGGGTGTTTTTTTCTACAATGGCTCTAGGACCAAAAAATAGGTTTCAATGGTCCTTAATGCCTTTTCCTGCAGCTCCCCTAGGGCATTATCTCTCTGCACAGCAACTGGTTCATCTTACCCTCTGTTGACTTTCCATGCATACCAGAACTTTAGACAAACACACATTTCCCACAAACACATATTTCCCACAGAACTCCTGCGATGTGTTCTTTCCCACATGCTCCATTTGCACAGAGCTCCTCTTAATGTTTCGCAGGGGCGCCGTGTGTGTGTGTGTGTTTATTAACCCTTTTTTCCCTCGGGCTTGTGCTAACTTTATGGCGTCTATGCTGGCCTGTGTCTCATGTTGGTTCTGTTTACCTCTATTTTCTCTACACTGTCTGCTTCTGTCGTGGAAAGTCCCCACCACTGGCGGCTCACCAGCTCTTCCCCTTCGCTGGTGCCTTTTCTCCTATCTAATGCTCACTTATTACACTAAGAAATAAACTGAGTCTGAGCACTCGTGTTGAGGCAAGTTGTTGACCAGAACTTTATTCACAACAGACTGCAAAGTACAAACAACGTTCATACCATGTACCGCTATGCGGTACATCTAGTTACACTAAGAAATGAACTGAGTCTGAGCACTCGTGTTGAGGCCAGAACTTTATTCACAACAGACTGCAGAGTACAAACAATGCATTGCCTGAGTGAACCAGCTGCTGTCGGCCGGCTGAACGTCGAGGATTGATCAATTGTAGAGTTATTGGTAGGATGCATCTCGAGAGATGTCCCCAGCAAGTCTCAACTAACAACCCTGCGCTCTGGCCTTTTATTCTATCCAAGCCCGTTCCCCTTTCCACTACAGAGAGCCCTCAGCCAATCAGAACTAAATTCCTCTTTCCAATGCAGAGAGCTCTCAGCCAATCAAAACTCTCCACGGTATTTGATATTGGTGGTTTTCTATTCCAGTAGTGACATTAAAAATAGTGGCCTTCACCCATACCCTAGTTGGCGCTGTCTGTTGGGGGCTCAGTGTCAGTAAAAATAGTGTAACTGGTATTTTCCTATGATGGCTTTGGGACCAGAAATAGGTGTCAATGGTCCTCAAGGGTTTCATCTTTCCCTACAGCAGCTGATTCACCCCAGGATTTTACCCTCTGTTCGCCTTCCATGCATTCCAGGCTCCTTAGATAGTCATATACTTTCCACAGAGCTCCTCTCATGTGTGTTACACAGGGGTGTGTGTGTGCGCGTGTGGTGTGCATGGAAAAACCCTTTTCCCTCGGCCTTGTGCTGACTTTATGGTTTTATGCTGGCCTATGTCTTATGTTGGTTTTTCCATTCTGTTTACCTCCTCTATTTTGTCTACATAGGGTACTTCAATTTACAGCCAGAACTAGCTTGCATGACAGCTGCCTCCTACATTAAACATAAAAAGTAAAGTTGTAACATTTAAATCCACATAGAATTGGCGACACAGAGGTGAAAACAAAGAAAAATGATGGGCAATTTTCCCGGTACTAACCTGTAAGACAGGTGGAAAGAAATAGCGCTCAGACACCGTTGTTAGACCTTAAGTCACAGCCAAATTCGCATGAATAAATTACCATATAAAGTAGCCATTTGTGCATTGTGTATGGAGTGAATAAAGCAGCAATGAGTTGCCATATTGAGTAGCTGGCATTCTGTAGATTATGCCATGTAGACCTAAAAGTCTAAAGTGATTTTTTTACTGGTAAAATTTATACTGGGGCACTACAAACCAATACTGGGGCATGTGCCCCAGTAAAATATGTCTGGCGACGCCCCTGAAGACGTCCCCAGCAAGTCTCAACTAACAGCCCTGCGCTCTGGCCTTTTATTCTCTCCTAGCCCCAGTTCTCCTTTCCACTGCAGACAGCCTTCAGCCAATCAGAACTAAATTCCTCTTTTCAATGTGGAGAGCTCTCAGCCAATCAGAACCCCCCACGATATTTCATATTGGTGGTTTTCCATTCCAGTAGTGACTTTAAAAATAATGGCTTTCACCTATAGCCTAGTTGGCGCTCTCTGTTAGGGGCTCAGGGCTCATTCACACCAAACACTCCGTATTCAGCGCGTGGCCATATTCTGTCCGTACAATATGTTTCTATGGTGATAGAATACGCTTAGAATACGCTCAGAACACGGTTGCTGTGGGAATGGTCTCATCTGCCAATGTGCATTCTAAATGAATACGGACAGAATACGCTCAGAATACGGCCACGCGCTGAATACGCAGAGAGTTTGGTGTGAATGAGCCCTCAGCGTTGTGCAACCGGTTGTGCAATGTAGTGCAACCGGTATTTTCCTACAATGGCTTTGGGATCGAAATGGGTCTTAATGGTCCTCAATGGTCTTTCTGCAGATCCCCTAGGGCATTATCCTTCAGCACAGCAGCTGGTTCACCCTGGGTGAATTTACCCTCTGTTGACTTTCCATGCATTACAGGCTCCTTAGACAAACACATGCTTCCCACACAGCTCCTCTACTGTGTTTTACACAGGGGCGCGTGTGTGTGTGCGTGGTGTGCATGAAAAACCCTTACCCCTCAGCCTTGTGCTGATTTCATGGTTCTATGCTGGCCTATGTCTTATGTTGATTTTCATTCTGTGATGACCTTTACCTCAACAATTTTCTGTACACTTCCCTACTAATTGAATCCCATCATAGGCCCGGGAAGGAGACACAATGAGTCCAGATGATGCAGCGTTCACACACTACTGTAATACACACAGCAGCCGATATCCGCATCCCCCGCTATGCCAGGCCAGGCCAAGGCCATTGTATTGCTTATGGGTGCATATGAGTATTATGATGTGCACTGTTGCCATCCAGAGCTTCATGCCACATCTACATAGCTCCTTTAGACAAAAGGCAGCTTCCTAACTTTATTTTTTTTGTTTTGATGAGCAAAAATCAAAGAATATACAGAATAGTTCATCCTTCTACAACAACTCTGACCATGTTATTTTCATGTGTTTTTATTTATTTTGATGAGCAATAATCAAAGAATAAACAGAAGAGTTCAGCCTTCCACAACTCTGACCCTGTGACTTTCATGTGATTTGTATTTATTTATTTATTGTGATGAGCAACAATCAAAGAATAAACAAAATTATTTAGCCTTTAGCACTGGGAACTCTGACCCAAGGCAAGGCAAGGCAAGTTTATTTGTATAGCGCATTTCATACACAACGGCAATCCAATGTGCTTCACAAAAAAACATAAAAGCAAAGGACAATATATAAAGGCATAAAAGATAAAGTAAGTGTAAAAGCATAAAAGATATAAAAGCATAAAAAACACACAAAATAAAAAATAGATTTAGTAAAAATCATTCACAGAAAGCATCTGAAAACAGTTTGGTCTTAAGTCTAGACTTGAAACTGCCAACAGTAGGAGCATTTTTAATGTCTTCTGGAAGTCGGTTCCAGAGCTTTACAGCATAGCAGCTGAAAGCTGCTTCACCACATTTTGTTCTAACAGCAGGTTCTACCAACAAATTTTTATGACGTGATCTCAGAGACCGAGTTGGTGCGTATAACTGAAACATATCCAATAGGTAATTGGGTCCCATCCCATTTAATGACTTAAACACAAGAAGCAATGCCTTAAAGTCAATTCTATAACTTACTGGGAGCCAGTGCAGGGACCTTAAAACTGGAGTAATGTGGTCAGATCTTTTTGTTCTTGTAAGAACCCTTGCTGCTGCATTTTGGATCAGTTGAAGCTGTTTGATGGTCTTTTTAGGAAGGCCTGTGAAAAGGCCATTACAGTAATCAACCCTACTGGAAATAAAGGCATGTACAAGTTTTTCTAGATCTTGTTTTGACATAAGACCTCTGAGTTTAGCAATGTTTTTTAGGTGATAGAATGCAGATTTAGTGATTGCTTTCATGTGACTGTTGAATGTTAGTTCACTGTCAATAAAGACACCAAGATTTTTAACAGTATCTTTTGCTTTAAGCCCCTTAGTCTCAAGAGCAGTGGTGATCCTACGTCTGTCTTCCTTTTTCCCAAATACAATTACTTCAGTTTTATCTGCGTTCAGCTGAAGAAAATTGTGTGACATCCAGTTGTTGATTTGATCGATACACCCACAGAGACTCAAGGGGGGTATAGTCATTGGGTGACAGAGCTAAGTAGACTTGGGTGTCGTCAGCATAACTATGGAAATTGACTGAGTTGTTTTTGATGATTTGCCCAACTGGAAGCATATAGAGGTTGAATAGTAATGGTCAAAGGATTGACCCCTGTGGGACACCGCAGGCCAAGGACATAGATGCTGAAGTACAGTTTCCAATAGCAACAAAAAAGCTCCTTTGTTGTAAGTATGATTTTAACCAATTGATAACTGTACCAGTGAATCCAACCCAATGTTCCAGTCGATGTAGTAATATGCAGTGATCAACAGTGTCAAAAGCTGCACTAAGGTCCAGTAACACCAAGACTGATGTTTTACCAACATCAGAATTAAGACGTATATCATTTATGACCTTAATAAGAGCTGTTTCAGTGCTATGATTGGCACGGAAACCTGACTGAAACTTATCAAAACAGCTATTTGATGTAAGAAAGGCAGTTAATTGATTAAAAACTATTTTTTCGATTATTTTTCCAATAAATGGTAAATTGGATATGGGCCTGTAGTTATTAAGCACTGAACTATCAAGGTTATTCTTTTTCAGTAAGGGTTTTACAACTGCATTTTTTAAAGAGGAAGGAAATATGCCAGTCTGTAGTGATGTATTTATAATCTGAAGTACATCGGCTGATATAAGATGAAGAACAGATTTGAAAAAATTTGTGGGCAAAATATCCAGTTCAGATGTGGAAGAACTGAGATTTTGTACGGTTTTTTCAAGGGTTTCATAGTCAACTAAGTCAAATGTTGGCATTAGGTTGAGGTCCCCTCTCTCTACAGCCAGTGGTTCCAGATTTTGAGCTATTTGCAATTGGGAAGCTATATTCAGTCGTATTTTATCAATTTTTCCTTTGAAAAAAGATGCAAAGTCATTGCATTTATTAACCGAGGAAAGCTCAGGAGGCAGCTGTGATGAGGGATTTGTTAACTTCTCAACAGTAGAAAATAGCACACGGGCATTGTTGATATTCCTATTTATGATGTTAGAGAAGAAGGACTGTCTTGCTTTAGAGATTTCCAAATTGTATTTACCCATCATCTCTTTATGAATTTGATAATGAATCTGAAGTTTAGATTTACGCCACATTCTTTCAGACTTTCTACACTCTCTCTTTAGCAGTTTAACCACTGGATTCAGTTTCCAGGGTGCTTTTTGATTGTCAGTAACTCTTTTGGTTTTTAAAGGGGCAATGTTATCCATAATATGTGTCATCCTAGAATTAAAATGTATCATTAAATCGTCTGCGCAGTCTGATGGTTGACTTGGAGTATGTGAGAGTGCCTGCTCAAAAAGAAGACCTGTGCCATTATTTATGACTCTCCTTCTTACAGACATAGACCTGTTTTGAATGTGAGGGGACATACAAACATCAAAGAAAACACAAAAATGATCTGATATGGCCAAGTCCATAACAGTTGCAGAGACATTAAGACCCTTTGTGATAACAAGGTCAAGGGTATGGCCATGAGAGTGTGTTGGCCCCTGAACATGTTGTGTTAGGCTGAAGGTAATGAGAAATTCTTTGGCATAGGTGTTTTCTGGATTATCGACATGCAAGTTGAAATCCCCTGATATAATAAGACTGTCAAACCTCAAACAAATGTTCGACAACAGTTCACCAAACTCTTCAAGAAAGACCCAGTGATTTTCTGTTTACATGCCCCATCTCATCTACCACATGCAGATTGCTGCCACATCTCCATCAGTTTACACACAGCTCCTTCACTCGGGCCCCCACTTCCTGCTAGAGTTGGTACCACCTCTCGGGGACGTGTGTCTGGTAAAAGTATCAGCTAACAACAAAAAAAAGGTGCAATAATAAAACAGTTCTGAATTTTTTTTTTAAATATGACTCAAAACACAAAATCAAAACATAAACAGCATTTTATTTCAATTTTGTTAATGTAAACATTGTCAGTTCTTTAGTTTAACACACTGCTTTAATATCTGGTGAATGGGAATTAATCAGCTTTACGTGTGATATAAAGTAGTTGTTGTAGAGCTTAAACGTGCAGAGAAAAGGTACCCAGCAGGGAGAGAGAGGGAGGGAGAGAGAGGGAGAAAGAGAGAGGGACCGCGAACCAGGTGTGCAAACAAGACTCGCAAGCACATACATTTAAGGCACACCTGCACATGCCCACTGGCCTGGTAAACCAGCCCCTCGTACTTCATTTCATTTTGTACAGAGGGTCTGGAGCGGAGGCCGTGAGAAACGATTTTTTTCCTGGAGGTGTGGACTCTGCTGAAGTTTAAAACAAGTGCCTCTGCCTTTACCCAATCGCTAATGCCTGGTCGTCACATATGCAATTAACCTACCTATGCACTACAATTCAAATGTAGCACATAAAGTCAACGTCATGGCTTACGAACACACCCTCTGTTCGCTGATTGGATCTGTGTTGCTCGAACCACTTACATGCTCCTCAACAGATTCCGGTCCAGACCCTCTGTACAAAATGAAATGAAGTACGAAGGGGGGGGGGGGGGTTTACCAGGCTACATGCCCCCATGCACAATGCTCGCACGCACATCCACATACACGGGACGATGAACAGAACACAGGTGGTGCAAGAAAAGAGCGGGAACACCAGAATGCGAACAATGAATGCCAGTTAACTGCAGCCCCCAAAGGCATGATATGCAAACATATAGTATAAGATGTTTTGACATGCGAACCATTGAGGAACAAGAAGCACACGTGAGCTCACTGCAAGCAGGCTGATGCGGGGGCAGATAAAAAAGGGAGAGAATGTCCTCAATGATAATAGGCCCTGACAAGGAGGAAGATTGATTAAAGGTGTACTTTTAGTGAAACCGTTTAGTACTTGCTCTTTTGAAATATGATAGGTCACCCCGAGTTGTATATGCATGCTGCATATCAAAATGTTGTTCAACCCCCATTTTCTATATCAGTCAAAAGAACACAATAGGCGGGAAAAACGACCCAATGCGAAAAGGGCCTGCAGCGTGACAGTCAACTTGATAGCAGAGTAAGGTAAAGGGGAAAAGTCAACTTCACAGCGCTAAAACTGCACACAGAATGTCTTCGGAGATACAGCCTTATGTGTTTGATCCTGAATCCGAAGAGGAAGGGGAGATGGCACAAGCACAGTCACTTCCTGACCGTTTGTCAATGAACGTTTCAGAATGGTAATATTTGCATGACAAAACAGTGCAAGTGCCCGGCTAAATGCAGTTCAGTCATTCAACTAGCCTGCTAATCTTATGCGAGTCAGTCACAGGCTAACATCATTTAAAGACCATGACCATTCGGTCAGTTTCTCTTATATGCATTTGCACGTCTACGTCACGCTGCAGGCCCTTTTCGCACCTATTGTCTTCTTTTGACTGATATAGAAAATGGGGGTAGAAAAACATTTTGATATGTAGCATGCATATGCAACTCGGGGTGACCTATCATATTTCAAAAGAGCAAGTACTAAATGGTTTCTCGTGGAAGTACACCTTTAATTTTTACATGCTTACCAACTCCACAGGTGCAGCTGACACACAGTTTGTGACGCTGGCAGTTCCAACAGATAGCTTTACATGACAAGCACTTTGTATCTTAATTTTGGCATTGTTGTAAACCAGAGAAGACACAGCAAAACATATTTGCTCCAATCGTAAATCTGTCATTTTTCTGCCTTGTAAGAAACATTTTTTTTAAATTATGCTTAAAATGACAAATTGAGCGATGGCTAGTGACTTTCTGTTGCACAGAAGGAAATTTACCGTACTGTTTGGATAACAAGCCATAGCCTTTGTCATGCCCATTTACTTTTCTATTCATGTTAGGGAAACATTTCCATCACTATTTCTCGCAAAATAAGCTTAGGAATTGGTATTTGTTTGTAAGCGGAATTGCTATCTTTATGGATTTTACTATTCGATCCAAGTGAAGCCCAAAGAAAGATGGCTAAGCTAAGCTACACGCTATAGCTTGGTGTGTACCTGCTAACTAGTTAGCTCCCTTGACATGCTGGCTTGCAAGACTGCCTGGAACCAAAGTTAGTAGAAGAAGAATAAAGTCCCCACGTACAGTATTAGCCTCCCACTCCAGTAAGCATGATTGCAGCTAAAATGGTACAAAAATACTTTATTTATACTTAATTAAAAAGATTATTGTAGACTGTCTGATTTGTGATTGAGCATCTACCAATCAATTTAGGGGAGACCGGGGCTGGTAGGATCACTTTTCACACTCCGTTATATTTCTCCGTCTTACAGTGCGTTATAGCTGTCAAAGTGTGATTGACTGAAAGCTCAATATCTCATCTATAAAACAGGTATATACAATGTCAACAAAATGTTTCTTGTTTCGAGTAATGTATGATATAACTGGCTTTGAGAAATTGTGCCAACCTGCCCCAGCACGGGGTTGGTTGGCTCAGGTAGGCGGGGTTGGTTGGCTCACATATAAGTTAATGTAAAATAAATACAGTTCACTCAATAAATGACTGAAAACGTGTAGCCTAATCATATGGTTACCTGAAAAGTCAACTCTAGAACCTGTGATTATATATTTTTTGGATGTACGTGCCTCTTTTCTTCTGACAAACAGCCAACAGAGAAGCAGACAGAATATAAATATGTTTATAACTGATTTATGGATGACAAATAATGTGAAAATAATGGTTAAAAATGATGAACAAAGGGTTAATTCAGTGTTTGCAAATACATTATACATGATTTATAGGGAGTAGTTATTACAAAGTGTTACCAAATAGGGTTGTATTTGAATTATAATTGAAAATTTATAATAATTACAATTATGTCTAATCCACTTTTTTAATATTCTCATTTCAAATTATGTCATTTGTTTTAAACACCCTGTATAAAATGCTCATTTTTATGAGTACCAATGGGCCTTTCTCATGTAAACTGTTGAGCCAACCAGCCCCAAAATGAGTGTGCCAACCAACCCCGCCCACAATGAGGTACAGATTTTTCCACAAACACTGTTAGCCTGCTACCATTAGTCATCTCAGGATCTCAAACTTTATTTTACATTATAGCTGAGTCCCTTGACAATCATTTAAAACAAGTTTTTTTTTTTTAATCCCTAACTGTTACCCTTCTGGGAGTTGTTAAGTGGAAGGTATAAAATCCAGGAATTGACCCCCCAAAACTAAAAAGTTTTACTCACCTAAAGGGTTAATGACCTTGAGACTTCTTACATAACTTGACTTACTCTGGTCCTAATGGGCATCATTTTAGTGTTGGAATTGTGTCTCAGCACCCTATAGTGGCTTGGAAATTAACACTGATTCAACCTGCCCCTGATCCAACCAGCCCCGGTCTCCCCTACTGTATTCAGGTTCGTTGACCAACATCACCAAACATCACCACAAGCTTGCACAGTAGCCTGGTGACCAATTCGAAAATTCAAAATCGGGTTTCATCGGCTCCCACTGAAAACACCATCACTTTGTCCATCATGTTCTACTGTCTATGGTTGACAGTCATCCCGCAGCGTCCAATCCTAGTCTTGAACTGACATCCTTATTATCTCTCCAGATTCAAAGTCAAGTGTGCTGACCACTATCCCTTGTCTAGCACATCTCTTATTGTGTTGGGATGGAGGTTTACAAACGTTGTACATTCACAGCTAGGCTAGCTGGCATCCATTTTATACTTTAGTCAAGTGAACCAGGTGAGTGTAATTCATATTTGGCAATCCTTTGTGATACATAAACAAAATCGATCCATATACGTCTTAATTCTTCTGATGCATGCTGGTTTGTGCACTGGACTTGCTACATGATGACACTAGCAATGAAAGCTGAAACATGGTGGACATCCGGCACATTAGAGACAACAATTACCAGGATGGGTGAACATTCATGTCAGTATTCCTTCAAGGGTCGTAATATTAGAATGCTTTTGACATTGATGTCAATGTTGAGAGAAAAATATGATCCGACCACTTAAGGATTTGAGGGAGGGGTGGTTTACGTTAATGAAGAAGGCACAAAACAATGGCTTGGTGGTCTAATTTCAGCTTTTGAGAGTCAATAGAAACATCAGTAACTGAAATTTCCAGAAACATTTCAGGAACTGAAAAAAAAATGTTTTCCATAACATGGGATATTTTAAGGATCATCCTTAAAAACTACAGTCTTCTTTGACCCTTTTGATGCGGGGTGTCCAAGTGGATGCACCAGGCCAGCTTATTGCCTGGCTGTGCCTCAAAGTATATGAAACTGGGGACCAGGTCCAACTGGGATCCATAGATGGTCACTGAATCTGGGTCAGCAACTTTTCTCCAAAACCATTTCTTTAGTTCTCTGAGATACTGTGATGTATAGGGTTTAGGTTGCACCAACCCCCACAATGCCCCTGTACTCGTACTCACACCCTGCCTCAAATGTGTTGAGGTGCTTGAAAAGCCAAAGACCATGATCTTGAAGAAGGCATCAGTAAAGTCTAAGTGTGCATGGATCCTCTAAAGCATCTAGATGTTTACAGAAACATCTTTGTTCCCAGACATACAGCATATAAAACATACAAATATTGCACGTATCCATTATGCAGTTTCAATTCGATTGAAATAAATTTGATACATTTATTAAGCAGACCCTACCTAGTCCATTAATACACCCAAGACAGAACAGTTTAAAAAACTACACAGAAAAACTTTATACAAAACAATGTAAAAGCACAAGTAATAGACATAAGACATGTGTCCTAAATCACCCAAATCTTGCTAAAAAGTTGTGGGAATAAGTCAAAGTTGCAGGAATTTCTAAATTATACTTAAACAAGGCAAAGTGTTTCTCAGTAAATGACATCCCCAATGACAATCCTCTCCACTTTTGTGAAATATTTTAGTGAGCAAGAGAGAGCAGTTTTTAATCACAAATGTTTCCTGCATCTTCTTAACCAAAGCAAGCAGACTCACTGTCTAGCAAGACATGATGATTATGGGCCAAAGGTTACAGGAAAGGTGCAGCGTTTGGTGAAAGTTGCAAGGTCACAATACATTCGTGGGCATTAGCTGAATTTATGTTGAAAGTTGAGATCGCAGAATCGCAAAATCCTGGAGGGTTTGATATATACATCCAGTGCACACTCAGTCTGGTCGCGTAATGGGAACAACCCACAACGGGATTTAGGATTGTTGTCATGATACGTTTTGTAGATTCACCCAGACATTGCATAAAATTAGACATGTTAGATGTTTACCATTCCCCTGTCCACAATACTGGAAAGATGTTAACAACTTGAAACATGAATCCAGAATGCCCTGAACATGCCAACTGATGTTTCATACATAGTTTCATTAGACCCAAGTTATTACTTGTCATGTTTTCAGATGAATACGTTTATACCGTTGCAGTATATGCAGCCCCATGTCCTGCTTTTCTTGAGGAGACATTTTTGACCCTCTCTTCATCTCAGCTTCCCTTCTCAATTTATTAAGACCTGGGCCTCTGTGTTTGGTATGTTTTTTGTGTTTTGACTTGTGATCCTTGCCAGAGGATTGCTGCTGTTCTTCCTTGTCCTTGTCAAAGTCCTCTACTGGCACATTTTTTTCTCTGTTGTTGATTTTCCCCTGATGTCTCCTTGATTTGTTGGGAGTAGGTACATAGCTTCTCTCCCATGTTTTTGTAATTTTGTCCCTTGCAGAGTTTTTGTCCGGCAGATTCAAAATTGAAAGTTGAGTTGGCAAATCATAGTTATAGTCTGAATGTCCTTGTTTTGGTCTATTTTTTTCTGTAGCATCAACATTTCGGGCACTGAATATTTTAAATATCATATGTTTTTCTTTATTGGCCTGTGCTAATCTGGGTTTTTTTGGTGCCCCTCCCAAATTATTCTCCGCCAAATTAGCAGCCGGATTTATTCCTTCATGTCTGACTTGTTTGTTGTTTGGTGCCTGTTTGATGTTTGTGTCAGTCTCTTCAGAAGAACAGAATTTCTCAGTTGTTCTGAGAAGAGATGATCTATCCGAGGGAGCTGAGAGCTGTCTGAGAGACTCCATGCTGTGTTTCTGTGAGGTCCTTGGTTGGATATCGCCAGAAAAGCTGCTGCTTCCATTTCCATGACTTCGTACCACATGCCCATTTCCTAATTTTGATCTTTTACATCCATCTGACACTGATAGGGAGCAGGCTTTAATTCCACTGGAGGATGAGATGGGATCATCTTTTTGTTTTCTTCTCTTGCTTACATCTTTAGATTTTGGGGCTTTAAGAATCGTCTCTCTTGAGGCAGACGTTGGGCTTGCAGCTTCACGTCTATGTCTTTTTTTGGCTGCTGCATTTGTGGTGTCTTGGGAAAAACGTTTTTTCTCTGTCACTTTAACAGATGCTTGTCCTGAGGAAATCTTTATTTTTGTTAAACCCTCTGAATGTCCACAGTGTTCAGGTGACTCTATTTTGCGTTTCTTCAAGGGCAGTGATTCCATGTTTTTGGAGAAGCTGCTGCTTCCATTTCCAAAACTTGCACTTGGCCTTTTTAGCATGTGTCCATCTCCTGAAATTGATCCCTTCATTTCATCTGATGTCTTTTTCTCCACAGAAGCTAATGGAGAACTGGCTTTAATTGCACTGGAGGATTCACTAGGAATTTGAATCTTAGGTCCATATGGCTTGGCTCTTTTCGGGACTGTCTGAGCAGTCTCTTTTCCAGATGTACTTTGAGCTTGATGAGTGCTTTGTTTTGATTGTCGACTTTCCTTATACAGGTGATGCTGTTGCTTTGGAGCTCCATTGCCGCTCCTGCTGTCTCTCCGAGGGTTAGCTGGCTCTTTGTTTAACTTTGTTAAATGGTCATTTTGTTTCTTTCCTTTCCTTGTCTTAGTTTCAGATAGTTTTAATGTATTTTCGGTGGGGGTAAGGGAAAAAGTGTCCTCTCCTCTGACAAGCATGGCAGAGTCCACCAATTCCACCTCTGAATCATCACCATCAAGACAAATGCAGGGAGAAGCAGTGGCATTGTGCATATTTTCGCAAGAGTCTTCACAGAATAATTTTGACAGTGATTTTATCTCTTCTGCTGACAACATTGTGATATTCATTGACAGCAAGGGTTCATCGGGATGTGCTTGATCACTCCCTTCTGACTGCTCATCAACAATTAGTAAAGGTGAGGGTGAATCTAACTGTAGACAATTAATTCCCTGTTTTAACTTTTTGGAATGAACAGTCTTGGTTTCACTCTCATATGACAGACAGGGCAGCATGACATCACTTGGACTTGAAATTTCTGCCTGTCTAGAGATGCTTTCTAATGATTTACAATCCACTCCAGGTGAAGTCTCTTTCTGACCCACGCCCTTACCATTCTGTTGTGTTGCCACAACATCCTCTAGTGAATGATTTTTCATTTTACGGATATCCATCCCTCCCAATTCAACTCTTAAATGCGGTTTAGTGTCAGGTACTTCAAGCATGTTAGCAGTTTGACATGCACCGTCCTTCTGAAGATTTGCAGGAGCTTTGTTTTTACAGGAAATGTTGGGATTTGTTAAGAACACCTGACCCATGAAAGGGAATTCATCTTCTTTGTTTTCCTTTCTTGAAACACATTGTGTACTGATGCTAGTAGTGCTGGCTATGACTGAGTTTTGATTTTCATCAGTCTTGGGTTTGACTTGTTCAGGTTGTGTAGCATTTTCTGCACACTTTTCCCTGTAGAAATGAGTTTGGTGGGATTTTGCTACAGTTGATGAAGTAAAGCGTTCTTCCGTTGGTACTCTTTCATCATGAGAAGATGTGGTATCTAAGGCCTGAACATTACTGAGGAAGTCCCAGACCTTTGCCTTTTCACTGCAGTTTTCTGGCAATGACCAAGAGTTGTCCTCAATAAAGTCTTTTCCCAATTCTCTGTCAATGTCCAATAATACATCACTTACATTTCTCCAGGATGATTTTTCTGCTGTCATGGAAATGTCACTGCCTGAGCCACTGGTAAGCATATTGTTCTTGTTCATTAGTTCTTTGAAATCATCCAACTTCATGGCGTGGAACACCTCCTTATCTTGATCTGTGTCATGCTTTGAGGCCTCCCTCAATATATTTTCAAAGGTACATCCTTGCTCAGCCATAATATAGTTATGATAGTTGCCATCCCAATGAAGATCAAGTATAGAGCGTTCAAAATCTTGTCCATTTTTGTTCATTCTGAGTTGTGTTTCTTCTTCCAACTCCAGACTTGTGACCAATTCCCTTACCATTTCCAAACTGTAGGTCACTGTTGGCACACCAAAGGAAACATCTGGTCCATTTGACTTTTCAAAGTTCCCATCTTTGGTCCCTTTGTTGTCAGAGATCAGGTTGTTGTGTGAGTCTCTTTTTGGGCAAATTGTAGTCTTAAGGTGTGCTGGACCTTTACCAGCTGTGACACCTTCAGAACAACTGGCATCCACTGATGCCAGCTTACTAGAGGATGCCTTTCTTATAGAGAAACTGTCAACATCCAAAGGCAAAACACTGGCCTCTGTTTGATGTTTTTCAGCAAGAGACCTCCATTTTTTTGTCAGCTGATGCTTCTCTTCACAGTTTTTCATTTTGCCTACATCTGCAAGCTGCTGTGATATTGGCTTTACGACTGCAACCGCATTTTGTGTGTGCACACGTCCACAGGAGAACCTGCCAACCTTGTTTGCCTGACAGGTAATTACTTCTTTACAGCAATGCTGGTTGATGTTCTGTGTGTCATCTTTCGGAGGGAATAAAAGCTGGGTAGACACCTCTCTTGAAGTTGTGGCATGTCTCTCATTCATGTTAGGTCCATTGTAACACAGGTGTGAAATTGCTTGTAAAACTGGTTGTTGGATCACCAGAATCTGGTTTGAGACCACGGTTGGGTTTTGTTGTTGGACAACTGCACTATGATATGGAATGCTCATAGCAAGGTTAGATGCTCTATCTCTATTACTGTTTAAACTGTTCACAGCAGTTGGGTTGCTATGGTTGGTCAGACTATTCGGCTTCGGTCTAATAGCCCTTGGCTTACGAGGCAAGCAAACGCCTCCATTGGTCATCACGGGAGCATCGTTGTGACCTTGAAATATGCTTGGAAGTGTGTTCATACAGAGTACAACAAGCTGTGACTGCACACCCTGTACATGCTGGCTTCCAGTTGAGACCAGGCTGTGTCCACTCGCATGAGGGCCAGAAACTGGAGCTGCAGCTGATGACACAGATCCAGTCCAATTCTCTGAAGGTATCCCATTAATTCCATCCACATGGTGACCAGTCTGTAGAGAGAGCACCCCATGCTGTGTGGAAGGTTGCTGTGCGCTGGCAATGCTGGGGTGAAACTGGTCCATACCTGGACTTAGGATTAGGCTTCCATTCATATTCCTTCCAAGATGTCCTCAGGGAAAAAGGCTGCTAAGAAGGCATCAGTTGGTCTGGTATTGCGTGACGAAGCAAATGTACCATGTCATCAGCTATTGGTATTCCTGTAAAGACAACAAATATTTTGGTATATGAATCAAACAGTTTGCTTTTGCATACTCCCGTGCAAGTGTCTGTTCAAGCACAGTGCGCATCATGTAGGCTATGCATAGTGTTTTTTCAGTGGAGTCCATGTGTGTCGGGGTCCTTATCATAAGGAATGTTTTTGAGAGGCACAGCACATTAGCCTGGCTATCGCGACTTGTCAATGCTCTGCGAGCATTGGTCTGGCCAAGCTGTGTTGTTAACCCATTTCTCAGAAGGCGGGCTTAACCTGCCTCTTTCAAATGCCTCCGTTTGCTACTGGACGAAGCTTCAACCAATCACACCGCTCTGTCCTCTGAAGTATATACAGCGAAGGACAATGCTTGATCCAAAAAAGTATTACTAGCCTGTAGTCATATAGAAATGGTGTTAAATGATTTTTGTCGGATTTGTGAGGTGAACATTAGAGTGGCTGGTGTTTTTGGTCATTCAATGTTAGCATTCGAAAAACGAATCAGTGCGATCAAAAGTGAAATGACCACAACAACAGGGTTCTCGCAAAGCCCCATCGACTTGGCTACCAGCAGGGCTAACTGATAAATTAAACTTTTACTGAAGCAGGTCGGTAGCATTGCGAAAACGTCCTTTACCGCAACAAATGCTTCAAGGGCTGCCCTTTGCTCTATTTTCAGAGAGAACTTCCCCTTGAATTCATCCAAAACGGCAGCTACAGCTGCATTGAAATCTTGCCGTTGCTCCACGTTCGCCATGTTGACAGTGACTGAGATAGATTTCCGGTCGCTAAACTACCGCGTCATTGCTTTTTTTAAAAGCTTGATTTTCATTGGCACCCATCCTGAGGCGCGAGTAGAAATGGTGTAGACAGGCAGCTTGGCCAGACTGACTTGCTCACGAAATGCAAATGCAGCGACACATGGAAGTATGGGCATGCCCAGGCTAACAGCACGTAGCTACAACTTGAAAACAGGTGTGTCAGTGTTGTCCACATGCATCAACACACACTTTGGTGCTAGACACAAGTTTGGTCGACACAAACCTGATGATGTAATTCTCGTTGTTTTTCGTCCTATGCGCATGGCGCACGCAAGTGCAAGTGTCACAAGTACACGGGAGTATGCAAAGAGCTTAATGTTCCAAGAAACTGTTTAAAATATTACATGCTAAACTGGAGATCTGACTCTACTAAGCAGGAATTCCATAGTCAGGTGTTTCAGTCCTTAGGATTGTATTCAGACATGTAGCTATTTTTTAAAGAGTGTACGTTGAATGTTGAAAGAGTGTTCAATGTATGGCCAGTAAAACTGATACTGATTCTGAAGTTAAAAGTCCAAGGGCACCAGGATCATTACGCTGCCTGTCACAGATCAGTTACACATTGACCTCTATATATTATGTTAGCTTCTAGCCAGTACACTATGACACATGGTTGAGGTTTTAGCCACTGAGTGCAGGGGTAAAAAATGTCAATGTGTACGTGAGGGTCTGGTTTCCAAACCTCAAAAACTCTCAAAGAAATATAGCTGAAAGCAGCAATTATATTATATCTAGCAGCAAAGCCTGCACCCCTACAAGTCATGCACACCAATTACATAGAATGGTCTTAATGAGCCTAAGGACCAAATTTGATTTTGTTACGGGGAAGCTTTGCTAACATGCAAAGCAATATTTCCAATGATCTCGGGTCAAAGGTCGCCATTAGCAAATTTTGTAAAAAATAGTCTGAAGACCACGTGTGCAAATTTCCATGACGATTGGGAAAAATATGTGACCACTAATATGTGTACTTTTGATATAATTCAGTATGGTTGGAACTGCCACTCCCCTAGAGGACAAATACCACCAAATTATTGTTGACCCCTCAGAATGGGGTCATGGGTCCATATACCAAATCCGTTTTAAATATGTGCAAGTGTTGTTGAGCTACAAGGTATTTTCACAAAATACAGTGAACCCCATAGGTCAAAGGTCATCAGATTTATTGAGCCCCTTCAGGTTGTGGACACAAGTCCATGTACCAAGTGTGTAGTTGATAAATGTGGATTGTTTTTCTAAAAAAAAAAACAGGCCTTGAAAAATAAAGGTGTCCAGAATGCTGGAGGCTAGAGGCTTTCTGGTTTTCATAAATATTGGTACTTTCCAAGGGAATTTCCTAGCACTCAGAAATGGTATTTGCCCTTTGTGTGGCATCTGGTCTGGTCTGGTTGTGGTAACATCTGGTCGTGACATATGCAGTTAGACTGCCTACACACTACAATTCAAATGTAACATGTCAAAGTCGACGTCATCGCTCATTAACACACCCTAGGCTTGCTGATTGGCTAGGCAAAATTCTGCCTAGGACAGCACTGTCAATGTAAAAGCACTGACAGACCCTCTGTACAAAATGAAATTAAGTACAAGGCGCTCGTTTACCAGGCTATGTGATTTCCCTGTGTCTCCGGTTTTCTGTCTGCGTTCTCTACCTGCATGTGTGGTCAGTTCCTGAGTAGGGCTGGGCGATATGGCTGAAATCTGTATCACGATATAAGTGTTTCATATCGGTCAATATCGATAATTATGGAAACATTGTGTGACCTATTTAAAATAAGTAACAGGAGGGAAAAAATCTAATTTTAAACATTTTTATTTTTAACTTAAAGGTGTACTTCCATCATGTTTTCATTAATTTTGCGGTGTTCTCTAGTATTAATAATTGCCCTGTGCGCTGGTTTTAATGAAACAAATGTTCTAGTGCTTCTGTTTCAGGCTGTTTTAGTTTGGTAGAGGGGGTGGGGCGGGGAGAACACGATTTCACCAGAGGCACGCTCCCTGCAGCTTCCTTTGCCCCACAGTCAACTTGATAGCAGAGTGGTAAAGGGGAAAAGTCAACTTGACAGCGCTAAAACTGCACACAGAATGTCTACGGAGATACAGCCATATGTGTTTGATCCTGAAACCGAAGAGGAAGGAGAGATGGAACAAGCACAGTCGCTTCCTGACCGTTTGTCAATGAACGTTTCAGAATGGTAATATTTGCATGACAAAACAGTGCAAGTGCCCGGCTAAATACAGTTCAGTCATTCAACTAGCCTGCTATTCTTATGCGAGTCAGTCAAACAGGCTAACATTATTTAATTAAAGCCCATTCGGTCAGTTTCTCTTATATGTATTTCCACGTCTACGTCACGCCGGAGGCACTTTTAGCATTGAGTCGTTTTTCCGCCTATTGTCTTCTTTTGACTGATATAGAAAACGGGGATAGAAAAACATTTTGATATGCAGCATGCATATGCAACTCGGGATGACCTATCATATTTCAAAAGAGCAAGTACTAAACGGTTTCTCGTGGAAGTACACCTTTAACCTTCCTCTGACAGGCAATAAGCATTCAGGCAAAATGACTGTCAACACACGTTCAGTGTTATGATCACAATGAAAACTGAACAATTATCAATAAGCTAATAAAGTGCTTAACAAAGCTGAAGTGTTATAAAGACATGTGCAAAGTGTTAAATGTAAACATAGCGAAACCTGATACCTGAGAAGAACTATCATATATGTATATAGTTTTACTGCATAATTTGCAGACAACATTTGTCTGACTATGATGAGATTTGTAAACTCCAAAAAAGCTCCCATACTGGTGAGCAGACCTTTCTGTTCTTAGGGCTCATTCACACCAAACACTCTGCATATTCAGTACGTGGCCGTTTTCTGTCCGTATTCGTTTAGAATGCATGTTAACAAATTAGACTCTTCACACCGCACGTGTGATCTGAGCGTATTCTGTCCCTATACAAACATATTGTATACTGATACGCGCTGTACACGCTCAAGTTGGTGTGAATGAGCCCTTATCCACATTTTCCTCGCTCGTCGCAGTGGCACTCATCTTCCTTTCTTGACTATGCTGTTTCTGGAAAAAAAAACACGACTACGAGACAAGAGATGGCGCAACCAAACACGATACTGTGACATGATTGGCTATTAGCGTGTCACTCCCCATACGTTGCTAGGCTACAGAGGACGAGTGCCTTTGCTCATGCAACCAAGCTTGCTTCGCAACAAAGATTTAAAGCGGCGCTAAATCAGAGAGGGCTCTGACTAAACTTACGCCGTTTTCTTAAAAAAAGAAAAAACATTCTATCGAAACATTCTATCGAACGCATTTTCTATTGTTATCGAGTAGGTGTCTATCGAGATACATATCGTTATCGTTTTATCGCCCAGCCCTATTCCTGAGTGTGTCATGTTTGGACATCCTTGGTTGTTGGGAAATTTGCTATATCTCCAAACCCAACCTTAAAAATGCGGATTGAGAAATCATTAACAATCACAATGCTGCAGCCATTGTCCTTCTGCTCAAAACTTTTGGTCCTTTTCCACCATCCTCTGGGTCTCCTGCATTCCTGTACGCTTCACATTGCTTCACTGCGCCCTCCGTCAGCGCCTTTAAGGTCTGTCATACCATCCAAACATAAACATTTAAACATTTTCTTCCACAACACCACTGCAAAATTAATGAAAAAAAAAGATGAAATGAGACCTTTAAATTAACTTCACCTGTGGCAAACCCTTTAACATAAAATATATGAGACAGCCTACCTGATTCAGACATCTTCCATTTGATTCTTCCTAGTCATAATGAACATAACTGATATTATTTAACTGACATTTCATAGCCTATACATCTGCTATCATCTTCCTAGTACAAATTAAGTCAACGTTGCCTATAATTTCTATGCGGCTCTCAGATATGCAGTTTCATTCCTCTTGTCCACACCATATTGCAGAGGCAATCCCATACCACGTCATGTTGCTCCTATGGGACAATGATCCATTTCTGCAGTTCTATTTGTTGTGACATTGTATACTGGCAATATAATAGGCTGTGCACACTAAACTTACCCATCCTAGATTGTGCAGAGTAAGCATACCTGTAATGTGTTCCTAACTTAAAGTGAAGTTGAGTTATTCACAAGTCGTCAATTTTGACAGGTCACTATTCTTAGTCCTAAAATTTCTGTCATAAAATGGCCATGAACACCTTTTCAAGGATGTCTAAATATGTGTAGGATGTATAAATATGATATCTAAATATAAACTCAGTAGGCTATGAAATCTACATAATCAAACTTTAACATAGCCTACAACTTTAATAAAACTTTGATACATTTTTAATTTTGACATGTCGAGATGAAGACTGCCACGATTTAAGTAGACATTTAATCAATTACTAATAAAAATGCATCAGGAAAACTGGGGAATTAATTTAGGCTACCATAAA
This sequence comes from Coilia nasus, assembly GCA_027475355.1. Taxonomy (NCBI): domain Eukaryota; kingdom Metazoa; phylum Chordata; class Actinopteri; order Clupeiformes; family Engraulidae; genus Coilia; species Coilia nasus. The sequence goes on from CM050199.1 coordinate 33,507,090, forward strand.
CCAATGTGACAGGCTACATGTAGGCTAACTTTTCATATCTTTGACTAGTGGGTTCTATTCAGGAAAAACGCCACAATTGTGTTTTGTGTTGTCTGTTTAGTCTGTTTCAGGTCCAGGGATGGAGGCTGGCTTTTGGGGCTGAAACCCCGAATCTCACGTCAAAAGCCCAAATCTTTTTAAGCTTTAAAAAAAAAATTATGACAACCCTGAAAATATGCTCCCTGTAAATTACATTAAAACTGATTAATAAGCAAATATCCTACAACAAAACCCACATTTCCCTCATTCTTAAACTGCTGTTATTCTAACGTGACCCAACTAGAAAAATAGAATCCCGCTACAACAAGCTGCGTACATGTGTTCTAATTCTAAACATTTACATGTCCTTTGTACAGTCTATGCTCGTCTGTCAGAACTCGTCTGTCTTCCTTCAACTATGGACATAAGAAATGTCTTGAAAAAAAAAAAACTACTGGTACCGTGTCATCAGCAGCAGCCAGTAAGTTGTCACATGTTTCAGGTCAGTGATTTCAAAGTTATGTTAGGTTAGCATGGCAGTCTTGACGTTTGGCAGGCTACTAGTCACAGCTTGGCTGTCTACATAGGCTAGCTAGGTTAGGCTGCTATAAGAATTCTAGCCTGGTAAACCAGCCCCTCGTACTTCTTTTTATTTTGTACAGAATTCTGAAATGAAGTATGAGGGCCTGGTTTACCAGGCTATAATAATTCCGCTCCTCACACAAAACCAGGTGCGACCTATGGGTGCGGCTCGTCAATATGGGCAGGTGGGGCAGCGCCCTCCCAAAAAACATCCACCCCAAAACATAGTTCCTCCTAGGGCTGCTCAATTAATTGAATTCTAATCGTGATAACGATTGTGATAACGTGATAACGATAATGAAGCATGTTACTGAGGAAAACAAAATAATCGTTTGAATAATCATGATTTCAGTTTTGGCCCAAATAATCCCACATTCATGCCCACATTCATCTGTTGATTTATCGTATTTGCCTGGCGTCAGTAGTCAGAATTGATGGACTGAAATGAGAAGATAAGTTAGTGATCAAGTAGCTTGGCCCAGATAGACCATACGTCAGTATAACACAGAAAACTAAGGACAAATGGAAGATAGATACCTACAACCAAACATTTTCGCGAACATGGTATGATGAAAATGAAATGGCTGTGTGGTTGCTCCGTAAGGAATACAGTATTTTCCTTTCCATGTCTACTGTTTAGATCATGCTAGGACAAGGGGACATAGGGATTACAGGAGTTAGCGACGTGAAGCATTTTTCCAAAGTAACAAAAAAGCACACTGACTGCGTGCACATGGAGGAGTTGAATCCGATTGGAAATGGTTTGGGATCGTATCGACTTCATGGGCACAGGCTAAGGATCGTATAGGGATTGGTTTCGCGAATCCGATTGCAACCCCTGGCTTGAGCCGGTTACAATCCGCTTGGTGCCGCCTTGTGCACGGTTATTGGTTTGGATTCGTGTACTGCGCATTAGGGCTGTCAACGAATATTCGAAATTCGAATATATATTAGAATAGTTTTTTAAAAAAGGAATTCGAAGGTGAAAGTTAATATTCGAATGTGAAAAAAACGTGCACTTGCGCTTTGGAATGTCGAAGGCAAAAGAAATACTCCGTGTCTGCTTAGTGAGAGTAAAATCCGCCCACACGGTAAATTCCATGGCAAACCAATAAAAACGAGGACATTTACATCACTTTATAAAAAAAAAACGTTGGGCTCTGGGAGATACCCTCACGTCGCCCAGATGGCGAAGAAATATCTTTCCATCCCCGGATCTTCAGTGCGCTCTGAACGCGTCTTTTCCTCCGCTGGGAATATAGTAAATAAAAAGAGATCGGCGCTGGCCCCTTCAAATGTGGACTATCTTGTGTTTTTGGCAAATAACCTGTAGGTCTTCAGGCCAATAAGACACGACGGTGACAGTTTTTCTTTTTTATACAAGTACCAAGAATGTAAGTAGCCTTTTCGTTTTTAATAGCGCTTTATTTTTTATGAACCTCTAACCTTACAGTTTCGTGCACTTCAGGCTTGCACTGGTTTGTTTATTTATAGTTTCATGTCAGGGAAAAGTGTCATGTTTAGGCCTACCTCACTACAGCTAGCTCGGAGTATTCCAGGTTTTAAAAAAACGTGCGCAGAGAGCGTGAGGGTGCGGGCGAGAGAGAAAGAGCGTGTGCAAGTGAGAGTGAGCGTGCGGTCTTGGCAAATATTTTTTTTATTTACTTGTTTTGTGTAGGTAATGCATTCTTAAATATGTTTAAATAAACTACCTATACAAGTAGTTATGTCTCTTTGTACCACTCGATCCCAGAAGCTTCTGTCCCTTATTTTCATCCATACTGAACGTCGAGGCTTTCTATCGCCTGCTCTAAACAAGTGTCGTTGTCCTCAATTGCTTGTAATATTAAACGCCGACGGCACAGTTCATGTCGTATCAAGGAAACCAAAAACGCTGTTTGTTCTTTCATACGGACTTCCAAACAAAGGAGAATGCACAGCACGCATGCAAATGCTGCTCTGTCAACCTCCTCGAGCGCTATCTTTGTTTTGTATGCCGCCAGATAGTTTGTTTATTTTCTTTTTAGCAGCCGTTAACCTGAAGTAGTTCTAACACCACTTGTTGAAAGGAATATAGCGCCATCTAGCGTAGCGGAAACGGCCAGATCTCTGATCATTATCCGCTAACACAAACTCTCATGTGCACAGGGAGTTGGGACAGACCACCCGTTGGGTAGCAACTCCCAATCCAATCCCAATCCAATCCGATCCTACCATGTGCCCGTAGTGACTGTCAAGCAAAGCACATTTAAAGTGTGCTATAAAACTACCCATGCTAGGTCAAGTTAATATCGCAGCACACCTCGATGAGGGCTATCATGTAAGCATTCGAAATCAATTAGAGAGCCAAAATGTGTTGTTGTGCTTACTATATTATATGAGGCTGTTGCATTATTTGCTTTTAGTGCATTGGGTCAGCATTTCATTGGTCTTCGTTAATCATAGCGCTATCTTAATGTTCATATTTTACAGTTTTTCTCAAATGCTAAAACACAATTTTCGAAACCATGCACAATTTTCTCAAAACTGTAAACACAAACTCCAATTGTCCAAAAGCATTTTCCAAAACTCTGGATTCTTGTTGCAAAAGCAAACTATTGCCTCAAAACAGTTTTATGTGTGCTCAAAACCAAACTCCAAAATGGAGAGCACACTTTCAGATGCATATAAGTCATTTTTTGCAGCACTAAACATGCATTTTCAACTGAAAAAAGCAAAACCATTGATGTATACTGTACATAGACTAAACACTGGACACTTTTTCACCCACTGCTTGCCAGAAAACATTGGATGCGATGCTGTGGCCAGACCGAAACAAATGAGAGGTTCTTTTGGTTCTTATAAATGTCTATTCATATGATGTCATTTAACAACAAAACAGCATTTGAGAATAAATAACAGTGTTTTGAATATAAAGTTTCATTTTGCAGGAGAATTGAGGGGCGTTGCCCATTGTGTGTGCGTGTTTTTTGATTTTATGTGTAGAGTTCTGAGAGTATGAAGCATGCTTTCAGAAAATGTGTGTAAACAATAGAGAAAAACTGTAAATTATAGTGATACAGCACAAAGGAAAACTACATGTGCTGTATACAGTGCTGCAAACAAGAGATCTCTGGGCTTTATTTGGACTGGATGAGGCTACAGCAGCACCTCATCCACATCACAAGCAATGATGTCCCTTGCCAGGCAACGGGAAAAGAACCCCTTAGTGTGTCATATCCATCCTTGAAACTGTTCCTCGCCTACAGTATGTCACCACACCAAAAAATTACAGATTGGGTGGAACTTTCAATTCTGACTCCTTTGTCGTCAACCCGTGGACGAGAACATGATCTATAATGCTGGCTCTAATTTGGTTAGAAATTACCACTCTTTTCTTTCCTTTACCTCCTCTTCCTCTTCTTTGCCACATTTGGACTCTCTGTCCTCTTTGTCTCTGATTGGCATCCACTTGCAAGCTGCAACCTTCAAAAACCTGGTTGCTCTTCCAAATGGCTTATATTGGTGGTGTCAGCTCATTTGAAATGAAGTAAAGTCAATTTTGACCCATTGTGTTTAGCGTATGGCATTTGTGCTTTATTTGTGATGAAAAGGTGGGATGTATGTTCACCATTTTGCATTGCATGTATCTAAGAATGCAACATGTGTTTTAACAACGACAATTTGCTTAGAGTTTTCCAATGACTCATCAATGAGTTTTGCAAATTGTGTTCTACTCTATGTGAAAATTGTTTAAGGTATTGTCAAGTGTGAAGAGTTCTGAGAAATAATTCAAGGAATTCAGAAGGTTGTTCAACCAGTAGGTGTTTTAACAATTGAGAAAAGCTGTAAAAAAAAAAAAAAGAACTCTGAAACGCATTCGGTGCTGCTTGCAGACAGATTTATTATAGACCTGCTGAGCCGAATTACTACATTAATTAGGTTTTTAATAGGCCTATCAGTATACATTATTCTATAACATTTGGTCATGGTAGTGATTCAGGCATCGGAGTCAGTGTCTGCCCCACCAATATTTATGTTCAGGACTCAGGAGCCGCTACTGCACAAAACAGATCACCAGCGTTGTTTAAAATGGCATGCTTCCACACTTGCTGGTAATCTGTCACCGTGTGAAGATTTCCACAACAACGCTACGCATTAAAATAAGACGGGACATTTCGCACTTGTTATAATCCAAGGGCAAAGGAAAACAATAAACCAGGTGACAATATTCTTTCTCAAATTGTATCATTATGTCAGTCGTATTCGTTGTGGAAGGGGGAGAGTTCCATGGACCAGTGTCCATGGCAATCCGCAGTCCTGTTCACTAAGCACAGTGGGGATATTTTATTGTCACATGCATAGGTCTATAGTGACAGAGTGTAGAAAATGCAGTGAAATTGTGTCTAACATACAAAAAAAAGCAAACAAGTATTCCATCTCTGCAGTCCCCGTTTGAATCTACTGAAAGTTAGTATCACATGAGTCTCAATTTTGCTATTGTTGTTTACATAGGAATCTCTAGAAGTAATTAGGTGGTTATTGTTTCTTTTCATATTGTCTTGTGCAGGCCATGCAACTGAGAATATAGGCTATGAATTAGAAGGGATTTAGGATACCGCGGTTGAATTGGTTAGATATTGGATATTCGACAGATTCAAAGACACTCATATAACTTGTGATGTGTATTACCAATTCTCTTCAAACAACTTGTGATGTCCTCATGATCATCCAGGGTATATATATCACAAGACAGTAATTATTAAAAAATCATACTTTGAGACGATTTAATGCATCTTTGTGAATTCAACACCCATATAACTTCTGATGTATATCACCCATTCTTTTTAAACAACTTGCAATGTCCTCATGATCATCCAGGGTATATATCACAAGACAGTAATTATTTAAAAATCATACTATGAGCCAATTTAATGCATCTTTGTGAATTCAACACCCATATAACTTCTAATGTCGATCACCGATTCTTTTCAAAGAACTTGTACATCATTAGTTATATGGGTGTTGAATTCACAAAGATGCATTAAATCGGCTCCAAGTATGATTTTTAATAATTACTGTCTTGTGATATATACCCTGGATGATCATGAGGACATCACAAGTTGTTTGAAAAGAATCGGTTATATACATCAGAAGTTATATGGGTGTTGAATTCACAAAGATGCATTAAATCGGCTCATAGTATGATTTTTAATAATTACTGTCTTGTGATATATACCCTGGATGATCATGAGGACATCACAAGTTGTTTGAAAAGAATCTGTGATATACATCAGAAGTTATATGGGTGTTGAATTCATAAATATGCATTAAATCGGCTCAAAGTATGATTTTTTTTATAATTACTGTCTTGTGATATATACCCTGTATGATCATGAGGACATCACAAGTTGTTTGAAAAGAATCAGTGATATACATCAGAAGTTATATGGGTGTTGAATTCACAAAGATGCATTAAATCGGCTCAAAGTATGATTTTTTTTATAATTACTGTCTTGTAATATGTACCCTGGATGATCATGAGGACATCACAAGTTGTTTGAAAAGAATCGGTGATCATCACAAGTTATATGGGTGTCTTTCAATGTGTCGAATATCCAATATCAAACCAATTCAACCGCGGTACTTAGGATTTGACATGTCTAACAGATCACTCTAAAATGGACTAGAATACAGGAAATTGCATCTAAGAAATCCATTTTTTTCTGGGGGAGGACCGATTCGAATAAATGTTTAAACGGATACCATCGTTTACTTTGCCCGTCCATTACCTGTTTAGGCTACTCAGGAATATAAACAGAACATAAAGACAATTCGGTACTTTTAGTCAGGCAATGAGATGTGTCTGGTTGCCCGCAAACTAATAAACGCTTAATAATATTAAATCATGGTCCAAGCAAATATACTCATACAAATGCGTCAGCTTCCTTTATCCATAACAGACTTCTAGTTCCGAGAATGCAGAGGTCTTACCGACGACACGAGGTGAAAGCTTGGAGATTTTGATGTTTCTGCCAATGTATTGCCTGAGTTGAAGTTGAAGTTGAAGTTCTGTGTTGCGGTGTTGTGTGTGAGCGTTCCCTTGCCTGGTTAATGTGTAGCTTACCGGAAATGTAGACGAAGATGGTTGCCTTCTTTTTTTTCTCGGAAATTCCCTGACGTCAGTGTTTCAAGGGGACAGGCAGCGAAGATGGACCCAGTGTGTCTACCTTTTCGTTATTACTTATGGGACTTCATTTCAGTCCTTAGAACCGTAGCCTATGGTCGACGGTTTTTTGTTTGTTTTTTTGTTTTGTTTTTTCAATTTGGCACCATTGCTAAGGACAGTTGTGGTTCTAAAACCTATACATATCTGAACTTTTAATCTTTTAACCTGAAATTAAATGTGCTATATAAATAAACTGAACTCTCAGAACTTTATTCGTTGTAGCTTTGAAGGCTCACAGTATTCCTGTAGTGGAAATTGAGACATGTGCCCACAGTAGGCCTAAGCCTGATGTGTCTTGTCGTGGAAAAAAGCAAGGAGCCTCGTCCTCAGCAATCTGGATGTTGTGGGTTGTCAATTCGTTGTTCTCTCAATGCAATAACTCAAACTAAGCAGCTGAACTCAGTTGTTGACAAAGACTTTTATTCACTAAGCTTACACCAGTGCACACAGGCAAAGTACCCAAAAATACACAAAGTGCATAGCAGAGTGAACTCACTACCAACAGTTGTGAAGTCTGATCAACCTGGTCATTGCCTAAGATGCGTCTCGAAAGCCGGTCCCAGCAAGTCCCAGCTGGGTCTTCACTCAGCCAATTGGAACTCAGGTATTTTTGAATGACAGACCCGTGGGTCGTCCGAGCCGTCCGGGTTACATCATATTGGTGTTTTTTCTTTTCGTGCAACTTATTAAAAATAATCCTTCAGCCTAAAGCTTTTAAGATATTCTATTGCTAGTGTGGTGAATATCTAAACTTAAGGTGAATATTCAAACTTAATGTGTTAGATTAGTCTGTAGCTTGGGCCTAAAAAGGTTGTTGTAAGATACAGTAGTGCAGGGAGAAGACCAGAAAGAGGGGTGCATTGGCGAACGGCCAAGAACACACACACACACACACACACACACACACACACACTCCCAGACGCATGACATCTGGGGTAATTAAGCACATGATATTTGTTATAATGAGACACATGATATGTGGTGTAATCAGATATGCGATATTAGAACAAATGACATTATGTTGTAATTAGACACATGATATGGAAAAAACAGGAACAGAAGGTGAAGGCTGAAAAACACCGTACTCCTCAAGGGAAGTACCGGGATGACCATGTGCAAAATAAATGAGGGAATCATGATGAGTGTGATAAAAATCAGAGGTGAGCTCACTGCTGGCAAGTCCCATGACAAAAGATAATAGGGACCTGGGAACACCTAGAGGTCCAACAGCAAGTAACAAAGCATACAAACGAATGCTGCTATTTTTTAATAGCCCAGACGGGGGGAAAAATCCACCAATATGATGCAACCCAAAAAAGTCCCTGGGGGCGGGGGAGAGTGATTAGCTAAAGGTCAAGAGGTCTAATGCAACGAGAAAAAGGGAAGTTCCAGAGTGCTCAAGAACTGTATAAAAGGCAATGTCTCACAGCCAGATGCCGAGACTTGATGGGGATCTGACTCTTGACACATCCTTATTCGACTCTCCGGGTTGATCAACTCTGTTGTTCCTTGGGACTAGACAGCCAGCTGCAGTGAGTTCACCTCGCTATACACTTGGTGTGTTTTCTGGGTGTTTTGCCTGTATGCACTTGTGTGAGCTGAGGTGAATAAAAGTTTTCGTCAACAACTGAGTTCCACGACTTTGCCTGGGTTATTGCTACGAATTGGCTAAACGGAGGTGAAGGCTGCTTCCCTGCCGGAGGTTTCCACGACACTAGCCGTTTTATTGCGGTTGTCACTCAATCTTTCTCCTTGTCAGAGCCTATTATCAATGATGCCCCTGTCTGGATTTTTATCAGCCCTCGCATCAGCCTGCTGGCAGTCAGTCCATGCTTTGCTCGTAAGACAGGTGTGTGAGGGCCTTGCGTGTGAGCATTATGCTCTGCTAGTAATCTATTCGCAGCCCCCCCTTTTTCTCTCTCTTTGAGAGCCCCTTCTCTGCATGGTTGGCTCTGCAACAACTCTTTTATATCACACATAAGTTTACTAATTTCCCCAAAAAATCACCAGCCCATCATTTGTAAATCATTATTTTGTGGCCAAGAATTTACCACCACTTCCATATTTTACCAGCTGGTGCAAACTTCCATCCCTGATGTGGACACCGGAGATACATGGGACAGTCGAAAAAATGCACCATCTAGAGGACAAGCGAGGAAGCAGCAGCAGCAAATTCACCACTACATGTTAGCGAGACAAAAATAACACACTGATTCCAGACACCAAATCGACTGTGTATTTTTTTTATTCAAACAAGTACAAAAGCACTTTGTAAACATCTTTAATATAAAAAAAAACGTCTGTAAAAAAATGAACAGTCTTATGCCTTGACCTGAAGGTTTATAAAGACAGGTATCATCAACAATATGCTGCAAATGGTATAACACGTATTCCAATGCTGAGCAAGCCCAGCAAGAGAAAGCAAAAGAACATGACAGATATGTAAACAACATTTATGTAATACTGATCAGAGCACAAACTGCTATGTGTCCTCTAGACACAGCAAAATGAGATACACTGGTGCACTCTTCACAACACTGAAGACTTCTGTTAACTGATTTTCAAGTCATCTTAGCAGCATCTGGTGATGGGAAAATAAAAAAGAAAATGTTATTATTGTGCAGACCAGTGTTACACAGTTATACCGTTTAATATTCTGAAAGCTAAGAATTACAGAAAAATAAAACACAGACCATAGACACCTTGAATTTACAGAAATGAAGATAAAGCATTTATCAATCTATCACTTACTCACATTTCATTCTCATACTTACTTTATTCAAGCTTTGAGCTGTTTTTTATTTTGCCATGACAACTTCAGTACTTCATGTGGATTTGTCTGAGGTGTTTGACTACAGAAAGTGCCATGTTTTTCTTTTCTTGTGGTGACATTTTTGATCCTCCCCTGGTCTCAGCTTCCCTTCTCAAATCGTTAAGACTGACAGATCTGTGTTTGGTGTGCTTCTTGTGTTTTGACTGGTGTTCCTTGCCATGTGATCGCCGCTGTTCCTTCTTGTCCTTGCCAGAGGATATCTGGGGCTGTACGCCTCTTTCAGGCAAATTCTTTGCCTTATTCTTAACTTCTGGACTGCTGGACCTCTTTTCTGAATCGGACTGTCTCCTCACTTTGGATGTGGGCACATAACTGTCCTCCCAGCTTTTCTTGATCTTGTGTCTTGCAGAACTGTTCTGGGGAGTATAAACAATGGAAAGTACGGGTGGAAAATCACGGCTACTTTCCGAGTGGTAGTTTGTCTCTCCATTCTTTTCCTTGGGATCAACTATTTTGGCTCCAAAAATCCTAAATGTTGCACATCTTATTTTCTTGTTTTCATCTCTAGGTGTTGGTGCTTCTGGACTTAGTGAGGTCTCTGCTCCTTTCAAAATCCTTTCTCTTGAGGAACCAGTGGGGCCTCCAGCTTCATGTCTATGTCCTTCTTTGCCTGGCACATTTGTGGTGTCTTTCGAAATACTGGATTTCTTTGTCAATTGAAGGGATGCTTGTGCTGAGGGAGCCATAATGTTTGTTGAACTATCTGAATTCCCATTAGGTTTGGGTGATTCCAGTGTGCATTTCTTTATGGGAAATTGTTTGATGGTGTGGGAAGAGAGTCTTTTTCTTTTTCCATGACTGACTGCACTTGGCCTTTCTACATGTTCTGGGGAAACAGATAAACCCTCTGAATTTCCAATGTGTTTGGGTGACTCAGTTTTGCGTTTCTGGGAGTGCAACGGTTGGAAGGTGCTGGAGGGGATGCTGATTGCTTTTCCAAGACTTGCACTTGGTGTTTCTATCCCGTGCCTCTCCCATCTCCCCTGCTCTCGCTTTGCTCCATCGCTCGTCTTTTTCTTTATGGCAGCTGACGGAGAGATGGGACAGCTGGCTTTGACTCCGCTGGGTGATGGGTTTGGGATGTGAATCTCTGATCGAGGTGGCTTGGGAGAGATGGGAGAGCTGGCTTTGACTCCTCTGGGTGATGGTTTTGGGATGTGAATCTCTGATCGAGGTGGCTTGGGAGAGATGGGAGAGCTGGCTTTGACTCCGCTGGGTGATGGGTTTGGGATGTGAATCTCTAATCGAGGTGGCTTGGGAAAGATGGGAGAGCTGGCTTTGACTCCGCTGGGTAATGGGTTTGGGATGTGAATCTCTAATCGAGGTGGCTTGGGAGAGATGGGACAGCTGGCTTTGACTCCGCTGGGTAATGGGTTTGGGATGTGAATCTGTAATCGAGGTGGCTTGGGAGAGATGGGACAGCTGGCTTTGACTCCGCTGGGTGATGGGTTTGGGATGTGAATCTGTAATCGAGGTGGCTTGGGAGAGATGGGACAGCTGGCTTTGACTCCGCTGGGTGATGGGTTTGGGATGTGAATCTCTAATCGAGGTGGCTTGGTGCTCTTTTGGACTGTCTGAGATGAGGCATTCCTGAAAGCACTTTGAACTTGATGTTTAGAGGGCTGATGGCTTTGTGTTGACTGTCTATTTTCCTCATGCAGGCGTTGCTGGTGCTTCAGAGTGTAATTTACATTCTTGCTGTATTTGGCACGATTAGCTTTTTGTTTTCCACTCAAATCTGTTAAAAATGTATCTTCTTTGTTTTCAGACTTGGTTGTCTGTGTTCCAACTGTTTTGTGTACAGAGGGAGTAAATGTGGTCTTCTCCTGTCTGTCCAGTACCGACAACTCTTCCTCTCTGTCAAGTACCCACAACTCTTCTGGACTCTGAACTTGACATAAATTTGCCTCTGACTGAACAGAGTTCACAAACTCCACCTCAGAATCATCACTTACAAGACAAATGGGGGACGAGTCTTCAGCGAACAACTTTGAAATTCCACTTAACTCATCCATTGACAGCAGTGTGATGCTCATCGACAGCATGGGATCATTCGGACTCTTAGGACACTCTTCATCAGATTTATGTGACTGTTCAGCAATAATTAGCGATGCCGATGTGGGCTCTTCCTCCATAGCAGTGACAAGGTCCTGACCTATGCTTTCAGAATCGACAGCTGTGCTTTCATTCTCAGATGGCGAAACTGTTAATTTGATATCCACCATGGCATGATCTGGGCTCTTTGGACAGTCTCTGGGTTCAGGATACAAATCCTGAGAGTCTTTTAATGAGTCATTTGTCATTTTCAGAATGTCAGTCTTTGCTATCGCAGGGCTAGGGTCATGTACCTCTGATACATAAGTGGGTTGACATGCGGTGTCTTGATCTTCAGCAGGAATTCTGTTTTGATATGGCTGTCCTTTGGAATTTCCTGACGATACCTGAAGTTGAAAGCAGAGGTCATTTTCCTTGTCATTATTTCCTGTGATACTATGTATACCACTGTTGGTAGTTGTGAGTCTCATCTTGTATTGTTCGTCATCATCTCCACTGTGGGATTTCATATGCCCAGTCTGATCTTCATAAGTTTTGTTGTTCAGGTGAGTTTGGTCTGGTTTTGTCAAAGCGTGGATCAAAGCGTGGACCTCTTTCTCAGGTGTTTGGTCTGATTTAGTCAAAGGTGTGGCATAGTGCTCTTCCTTAGACATCATGTCTGAGGCCTGAGTGTGATTGAGAAAGTCTCTTTTCGTTGTCTTTTCCAGTACTGATGGAAAGTTTTCTTTCACAAAATCACCATCTGCCAACTCCTTGTCAATGTCCAGTGATTCATCACTTAGATTTCTCCAGGATGACCTTTCATTTTCCATCGCAGTATCACAGCCAGTGCCATTGGTAGTACTGTTGTATGTGTTTATCAACTGATTTAAACATTTTATGCCATAAAACACCTGCTTGTCTTCCTCTGTGTCAAATGGTTTAGCCTCTCTCAAAATATTTTCAAAGGTACCTCTTAGTTCTGTCTCTATGTAGTTACGGTAGCTGCCAGCCCAATAACAATTAAGTATTGAGCGCGCAAAGTCTTGTGCATTCTTGTTCATTTTGAGCTGTGTTTGTTCTCTTAGTTCCATGGTCGCCACCAGTTTTCTCACCATTCCCAACCTAAAGGCTATTGCAGACTTGGTTAGTCCATCCAGGTCTTCAATCTTCTTGTCTTTGGGAGCATCTTCTTTCGCTGTGTTCTCTCTCTGTTTGCTCTGTGAATCTCTGTTTGGGTAAACTAAAGACTGTTCGTGTGTGGGTCCATTAGCAACTGTGACATCTTTAGGATGGCTGTTGCTCTCTGATGCCTGCTCATTAGATGGTGGGACCATCAGGATGGAACAATCATTGTCCCCATCTGGTTGCTTTTCATCAGCAAAGGACCACACATCTTTTATTTTCAATGAACTGCTGGCATCAAAGTTGTTTGTGTTCCCCTCATCTGCAGGCTGCTGTGATATTGGAGGCACAACTGCAACGGCTCTGCATATCTGCGCACTTCTATTAGGGGAGCGATGTACAACATTCGCAAGAGACGTAACCGTATCCTTATTGCAGATCTTGTCAGTATTTTTGTTGTTGAGGTTTCTAAGGAGATTTGTCAGCAGGGGATGTTGCTCCGGTTTTGACGTCGTGTTACTCTTGTTTGGTCCATGGTAAGTGAGATGTGCAACTTTCTGTGAAACCTGTTGTTGGATCAGTGTAGTCTGGGGTGATGCAGCACCCAAGTTCTGTTGCTGGAGAGGAGCAGGATGAATCACACTGCTCCAGTTAGGAGCTCCAGTTTCATGCCGTTTAAAATTGTCCCCAGTTGGATTGTTCTGGTTTGTGTGGACAGAGGCCTTGTCTCCTTGACAATAGGGAGGAGGCAACCCATTGGTTCTGGTATTGTTGGCATCAGAGGTGGCCCCAAGCATGTTTTGGCATGGAGTCATCTGTGACTGTGCCCTGTAAGGATAGGGATGAGGCAACCCAGTGGTTTTGGTGGTCGAACTGTTGGCATCAGAGGTGGCCCTGCGCGTGTTTTGACACAGGTTCATCTGTGACTGTGCCCTGTAAGGATAGGGAGGAGGCAACCCATTGGTTCTGGTGGTCGAACTGTTGGCATCAGAGGTGGCCCTGCGCATGTTTTGACACGGGGTCATCTGTGACTGTGCCCTGTAAGGATAGGGAGGAGGCAACCCATTGGTTCTGGTGGTCGAACTGTTGGCATCAGAGGTGGCCCTGCGCATGTTTTGACACGGGGTCATCTGTGACTGTGCCCTGCAAGGATAGGGAGGAGGCACAACACCGTTCAAGCCCGATGAGATGGAGCATGGGCTTGTTGAGTTGTTTGTGTAGAAAGGCAAAGATGTTCCAGTGTGTACAGCAGTCTGCAATGTAATGTTTCCTGTTAACGTCTGCCCACTGAGATTTTGATAATTTGACCCTGGTGCATCTAGGGATGCTGTTGAGGCTTGCATCAGATTGTGTCCATTTGCTCTATTTTGTGTTGGCTGAACAGCATGGCCTCTGCTCGTCAGCTCACCCATGCAGACATTTTGCTGATACTGCATTGAGTCTGAAGGCTGATGTTGAGAGATGACATGAATTTGTTTTTGAGAACGTTGATCGCTTGATGGTTGTAATGGTAATGTTGGAGCTGGGTGTGAGTATGTATATGGGACACTGATGTTAAAATTACCCTGATGTTGACCACTTATTTGTAATCCTTTGCTTGATATCACAGCAGTGTTCTGACTGAGTTGTGGGTTGTTCTGCACAAACCAGACAAGAGCCTGCGTGGGTGTGCTTGGGGTCATATTGGCTTGTGAGTTGTTCTGCATATGACAGTCCTGTGTTGTTAGCAATTGAGATTGCCTCTGCGCGTTTGGTACAACGTAAGTAGGTGAGGTCATGTTTGTCTGAAAGTTCCGAGTGGTTACTGAAGAGGCTTGTTGGAATTGAGTAGTAACGTTCTGTGCCACCTGGAAGTTCTGGTGGCCATCTGAACGCATGTTGTATCCACTGGAAATGCTATACGAAGCTGGAGCAGTGGGTCCAGAGTTCTGAGATGCTGGGGGCTGGCGGCCGTTTTCATGGTAACCAGCCTGTGGGGGATACATTCCATTCTGCGTGGAAACACAGTGCTGGCTGTATCCAACGTTTGCCTGCGGGTTTGAAGTGAAACTTGATGTGTGGGTTCCCACTTGCTGTCCATGCTGGTTGTGGTTGCCAGGATATCTGTAGGGCATCTGGTATTGCTGGGTCTCTTGGTTTGATTGAAGATGCATGATTTGTGTTGATCAATCACTGGCTTGTCTGAAGAAAAAACAGAACAAAGAAAAAAATTTCAACATGTTAAAAATGAACACAAAGTGCACTTACATTACAGTTTACATTCACACTACCTGTTGTAAATGTATGAACATTTTAAACACATTAAATGAAGACCACATAAGCTCTGCATCTCCCTTGCACCTGTTGGGGGGTCGCACCCCTCATCACTGTTGTCTGATTATCTGTTGCTCTTCTTGGTGCAATAACTCAAAGCGAAGTCCTGGAATTGAGTTGTTGACAACAACTATTTACTCGGCTTAAGCAAGTGCACACAGGCAAAGCACCCAGAAATACACAGAGTGCATAGCGAAGTGAATCCATCGAGTCTCTGACGCGGCAGGTTGATTGACCCGAGAGTTGCTCAAAGATACGCCCAAGGCAGGTCCCCAGCCAGTCTCGGCCTGCGGCTCTGACATATCGCCTTTTATATATTCTGAGCACTCTGGAACCTTCTTTTTCGCCCTTACCCGACATGTCAGGTGGATGTCTCTTAGCCAATCAGATACGTCCCCCATCCAAATAGTGTCTTTGGGTTACATCATATTGGTGGATTTTCCCTCCATTTAGTTTATTAAAAATAATAATATTTATTAAAAATAATATTTTTATATTATTATTATTTTTATATTATTGTTATTTTTATATTATTATTATTTTTCTTCGCTGCCCACTACTATTTCTGTCTTTCTGTTTAAGTCCCTTCTTTGCACAGCCGAGTGTCACAACAACTTTTTATTATGCGTAATACGCTATAAACTAGCATCTGAAGCTTGAATAATCACCACACACCCACTCTAGCTCTCATTGCCACAGCAAGTGGAACTTAAAATACAGAAATTAGTCACCCTCATGTATGATTGTGATTTTCATTGTCATTATCCTGGTTGCATTGCATGACGTCTACACACAGTTTGTGATGCGTTAAAAAAATCAACCAGTTTTAATAATTGTTAATATAACACAATTACCCAGAACTGTGAGAGATGACCTTGTACAAAATCAAATCACAAGTCTCTGAATACTGTCGTGGAAACCTCCGACAGGGAAGCAGCCTTCACCTTCGTTTAGCCAATACGTGGCAATAACCCAAGCAAAGTCGTGGAACTCAGTTGTTGACGAAAACTTTATTCACCTCAGCTCACACAAGTGCATACAGGCAAAACACCCAGAAAACACACTAAGTGTATAGCGAGGTGAAGTCACTGCAGCTGGCTCTCTAGTCCCAAGGAACAACAGAGTTGATCAACCCGGAGAGTCGAATAAGGATGTGTCAAGAGTCAGATCCCCATCCCCATCCCCACCTCTTGACCTTTAGCTAATCAAACTCCCCCGCCCTCGGGGTACTTGTTTGGGTTACATCATATTGGTGGCTTTTACCCCCGTCTGGGCTAATAAAAAATAGCAGCATTCGTTTGTATGCTTTGTTACTTGTTGTTGGGCCTCTAGGTGTCCCCAGGTCCCTATTATCTTTTTGTCACGGGACTTGCCAGCAGTGAGTTCACCTCTGATTTTTATCA
>CM050199.1:33528605-33621105 GCA_027475355.1 Coilia nasus
AAACACAAGTTCACCATGCTGGCTGTAATTCGTAACTGATTGCAACCACGGAGAAACAAATGAATGCCAGTTTTCACATTTCATAAAGATTCCATAAAGCTACGGTTGTGGATTCTTATAATCAGATGAGTTTCATGTACACAATCGTTGGATTTCACTTACTTCTCTCGCCGGCAGCTAACTGTTAGATTTGGGCAGGCGCCAGATTTTGCGGTGACGTCATACACGCGCCTATCGTTCAGTGTAGTCCTTTATCAGCTTTTTAATTAACATTAAAAACAATTCAGATTAGTGAAAAAAAGAAAGTATGACCACCTGAATCGATAGAACTGCCCAGCATGCATATCATATGAAAGCCACTATCTTAACTTTGGAGTGTGAGCCGAAATGTAATTTTTTGAAGAAAAAATCCCATTCATTTCGATAGAGGTGGGGAACGCAACCAGCAGGGGGCGATGAGATTACTTTCCCTCCCTATTACAGGATACTGGAGAAATAGAACAGACAGCTGTGGGGTTGGTACAATGTGACAACCAATTGCAAGAGAGGAGAGAATTGCAGAGGTGGGCCCACCCTTTTTAATCTCAACAACGTGCTACCGTTTTGAATACTGACAACTTAAAGGAAAACTTAGGTGTAAAATGAAAATTGGCATGTTAAAACATCATACCGAGTTGGTATGTTTGCTGAGGAGAAAAATTGCACTAGCATGTTGCATTTAGAACTATTTAGCACTATTTTTTTTACCATTTTGGCTCAGAAGGCTAACAATGCTAGTGCTAAGGGCATGGAAATAGCATGATGATTACGCTATTTTTAAACCATTAAAACAGCTTGAAGAAACATGTGGGAACTATTATAGCCTGTATGAGATATAAAAGTTGTTGTAAAGCAATAGAGAGAAAGAGATACTGTGAACAAAGTACAAGCAGGAGTGCTGGCAGATTGCCAGGAGTCTGAGACACACACACACACATCCGCATGCTCAAACGTGCACCCACACCCAGAGCACGGTGGACAGACACTAACATATGAAAGTCGAGAAGAGTGGGAATGCCAGAATGTGAAAGTGAATGTCCATCAATTGAGGCCCCAAAACAAAATGCGTCAACCTGCAATATGCAATGTTTGTCACGTGAACCTTTGGGAAAATGAAGAAGGTGTGAGTTCACTAACAACAGACCGATGCGAAGAGCTGATAAGAATATGAAAATGGTCATATCTATGACAGGCCCTGATACGAAAGGAAGATTAATTACTAGCAACAACCAAGAGAGTGGCAACTCTATATCTTAAAAGCCCATGGCTGAATGACTATTTTTAATAAGTCACGCGAAAGAGAAAACCACCAATATGACATAATCCAGGAGGCCTTGATTGGCCTGCAGGCCTGTCACTCAGGCCTGCGTAAGTTCTGATTGGCTGAGTGGGGATCCCTAGTGTCAGCAGAAAGAACATCAAAGGGGTTTAGAGAATTAGAACATCAAAGGGGTTCAGAGAATTTAGAGTGGTCAAAAGGGTATATAAGGGGACGCTCCGTAGTCAGAACTCGGAGACTTGTGGGACCGGCGTTCGAGACGCATCTTGGCAACTCTCCAGGTTGATCAGCCTTTGCAACTGTTGGTAGTGAGTTCACTCTGCTAATGCACTTTGTGTATTTTTGGGTACTCTGCCTATGTACACTGGTGTAAGCTTAGTGAATAAAGTCTTTGTCAACAACTGAGTTCTGCGACTTCGGTTGAGTCATTGCATTGGAAGAGCAACGAAATGACAATCTACAACATCCAGAGTGCTGAGGGGTGAGGCTCCTTGTCGGGGTTTTTCTACGACAAACTCCATACTCCATTGGTAGTAACAAAGGCCCTGGCATTCAAAACGAGGAAATGAGAACTTTGTTAGTATACACATTTATTTTATAATTAACATTTATTAAGAAAGCAGTTCTTACAGGAAGTACCTTGCAGTAGTTTCTTGTTGCCGCCATGAAGAAAGTCCATACAAGTTGAGTGACGAACACGAACCAGCGGGCAGAATCAACTACTGCAAGGTAGTACTTGTTGTGGAAAACCCTTCAAGTCTGCCAATTTATAGTCCTTTTAGAACAACAAGTTGAGCCAAATAATTGAAGTTGGTTGTTGACAAAGACTTTATTCACTAAGTTTGCATAGGGGCAAGTAGACAATTGTCAAAACAATACAACCAATTCATAACAGAGTGAACCCACCGCAATTGCTGCCACCGAGAGTTCTCTCAAGTCCTGGAGAGTGATCTAAGAAGCAGCCCAAGAAGAATCTCTCAGGTGTGCCTCATAGATGAATCTCTCAGTGCTGCTCTGAGTCTCTATTCTTAGGCCCTCTTACAGCCCCTGCAATGTATTGACAGTAGTTCCACTCGTGTACTTTCCCCAGGAACTCAGTGTGCTTACGCTTCATTTCCAACCACCCATACTTGATCTTTAGCAACCCACATTTCATTTCCAGTAACCCATTTTTACATCTTCCATTAACTTCAAGAAAAGTGCCCTATTATTTTTCATTCAGCGTCTCTGATCTTTTCGCCTGTGTGAGTGGGTGTGCATGCGTCTACAGTGTGTCTTCTTTCCTGCGTATGTGCATGTATGTTTTTAATTTCTGTACAACGGCAAGTTTGCTCTGCAGGACTTAGGTTTGCAGAGCAGAAAGAATCTACAGACCTTATTGTAACTGCTCTGTTTTGTTCAGCATACCACATAGTAAGCAAAGCAAGGGCATAGCCAGAAATCGGAAATGGGTGGGCCCTGCAAAAAATCAGGTGGGCCTAGCTCAAAACACATAGTTTATCATTGTTAATTAAAACAATCAATCAAACACAGGGAACCGTCTGATTGGGTGGGCCTGATTAACAAATGGGTGGTCACAGGCCCATGTGTGGCTACGCCTATGAGTCAAAGGTTATCAAAGTAAGTTTTCTAAACACAAAACGGTGAGCAATTGTCTCCAAAATGAAGCATTATATGTGCAGCTGTGTGTTTTTGCGGCCCTTACCCAAATCATAGTGTAATGGCAGAACTTGTAAGGGTTAGACTAGCCTACCGTTTTCGAAGCAAGCTAATGTTGTAGCTCGCATTAAAATGTTGCAGTGGCTGTTGCTAGCATTTCTCATCACAAAACGTAGAAAATGTTTGGACCTGCAAAACCGTGACTCCAGTAAGATCTTTTTCTTTGAAGAACGTCACAGAGTCCAATTGTCTTTCACGAATAACTGATGCCTGCCTATCCCTGACCCAGGACTGTTAAAGTCCTAACATTACCAGACTGCTATTCTCTAGTTCTTCTCATTAGTCAATGGTTGTTGCTATCCGCCAGGGCAGATTCCATCAGGGTAGTTCCTCTTTATTGCACGTCATCTGTTAAGGTCAGTCTCCCATGCTTCACACCATTTGTTTCCTGTTTTGCTCTGCGGTTAGTCAAGTGACACTCCTTTATTTTGCAACACAGGGTTGTGTTAGTGCAAGCTTATATATGCTTCTTATCAGTTAATTAGCTTGTTTTCATTTCAAGTATTTACACATTATACACATTTCAAAGAACAATATAATTCAGAAAAAACATCACCTTTTCAGTATCAGTGACCTAGTGCTATCAACATTATGTATCCATACATGTTAACCATACGCGACATAAGCTAGCTAGTCAAGCAAATCAGGTGAGCAAGAAAACTTGTTAATATACATTGCATTAAGCTTTACAAGTACTCATGCTATAAACAATTTTTTAGGACAGTGTAGTCTAATTTGGCATGTAGAATCACTACTCCAATTTCTGGAAGTGTGTCAGTTAGCGCAAGTGCGCCTATACAAGTTAGCAATGCAAAAATTACACAGCAATCCCAGACACCAATTTCGCTGTACGTGTATTTCTTTATTTTAAAAAAGTACAAAAAACTTTGTAAAACATCCTTAAAAAAACATTTGCAAAAACATAATTAAAGCAATTAAACATCTTTGAACATAACCTTGACCTGAAGGTTTATAAAGAGAGAAGTCAGCAATATGCTGCATATTGTATAAAACTCATCCAAATGCTGAGCTAGGACAGCATGAACAAAGACAAAAGTTTAACATGACAGATATGTACACAACTTTATAATGTAAGACTGATCAGAGCACAAACGTCAAAGTGACCTTAAGACATAGAGAAATTAGATCTCAATGGTGCACTCTTCACAACACTGAAGGCTTCTGTTAACTCATTTGCCATTTCAAGTCATCATAGCAGCATTTGGTGACAAGAATAAAAAAAAAAAAGATTAATATGCAGACTAGTGTTAAGCAGTCATATTTTCTAATATTCTGAAAACTAAGAATAACAGAAAACTGAAGCACAGACTATACACACCTTACATTTACAGAAATGAAGATAAAACATTCAACACTAACTCATGTTTCATACACATACTTACTTTCTTTACCTCTGAGCTGTTTTTTTGCCATGACATCTTCCGTGTTTCACATGGACTCATTTATACTGTTTGACTACAGGAAGTGACATGTTTTTTTCTTTTTTTGTGGTGACATTTTTGATCCTCCCCTGGTCTCAGCTTCCCTTCTTAAATTGTTAAGACTGAAAGATCTGTGTTTGGTGTGCTTCTTGTGTTTTGACTGGTGTTCCTTGCCAGGTGATTGCCGCTGTTCCTTCTTGTCCTTGCCAGAGGATATCTGGGGCTGTACGCCTCTTTCAGGCAAATTCTTTGCCTTATTCTTAACTTCTGGACTGCTGGACCTCTTTTCTGAATGGGACCGTCTCCTCACTTTGGATGTGGGCACATAACTGTCCTCCCAGCTTTTCATGACCTTATGTCTTGCAGAACTGTTCTTGGGGGTTTCTGGACTTAGTGAAGTCTCTACCCATTTCAAAATCATCCTTTCTCTTGAGGAACCAGTGGGGTCTCCAGCTTCATGTCTATGTCTTTTTTTGGCTGGCACATTTGTGGTGTCTTCGGAAATACTAGATTTTTTTGTCAATTGAAGTAAGGCTTGGGTTGAGGAAGCCGTAATGTTTGTCAGACTATCTGAATCCCCTGCACTTGGCCTTTCTGCATGTTCTGAAGAAACAGATAAACCCTCTGAATTTCCACTGTGTTTGGGTGACTCAGTTTTGCGTTTCTGGGAGGGCAACGTTTGGAAGGTGCTGGAGGGGATGCTGTTTCCTTTTCCAAGACTTGCACTTGGTCTTTCTGTTCCAGGTCTCTCCCCTGTCTCTGGTAAACCTGATTGCTTTATGTCATCGGCCGTCTTTTTCTTTATGGCAGCTGATGGAGAGATGGGAGAGCTGGCTTTGACTCCGCTGGGTGATGGGTTTGGGACGTGAGTCTCTAATCGAGGTGGCTTGATGCTCTTTTGGACTGTCTGAGCAGAGTCTTTCCTGGAAGCACTTTGAACTTGATGTTTGGAGGGTCGATGGCTTTGTGTTGACTGTCTATTTTCCTCTTGAAGGTGTTGGTGCTTCAGAGTGTAATTTTCATTCTGGCTGTCTTTGGCATGATTAGCTTTTTGTTTTCCACTCAAATCTGTTAAAAATGTATCTTCTGAATTTTCAGTCTTGGTTGTCTGTGTTCCATCAAGTTTAGCTGTTTTGTGTAGAGAGGGAGCAAATGCGGTCTTCTCCTCTCTGTTAAGTACCGACAAGTCTTCTGGACTCTCAACTTGACATAAATTTGCCACTGACTGACAAGAGTTCACAAAC
This sequence comes from Coilia nasus, assembly GCA_027475355.1. Lineage (NCBI taxonomy): Eukaryota > Metazoa > Chordata > Actinopteri > Clupeiformes > Engraulidae > Coilia > Coilia nasus. The sequence continues at coordinate 33,534,329 of CM050199.1, forward strand.
TCCACCTCAGAATCATCACTACCAAGACAAATGGGGGACGAGTCTTCACCAAACAACTTTGAAAGTTTACCTAACTCATCCATTGACAGCACTGTGATCTTCATTGACAACAGGGCTTCATCTGAACTCTCAGGACACTCTTTGTCAGATTTGTGTGACTGTTCAGCGACAAATACAGATGGCGAAGAGGGGTCATCCTCCATAGCAGTAACAATGTCCTGATGTACACTTTCAGAATCGACAGCCTTACTTTCATTCTCAGATGGCGAAACAGTTAATTTGATATCCACCATGGGATCATCTGGGCTCGTTGGACAGTTTCTGGGTTCAGGATCCAAATCCTGGCTATCATCACACATTTGTGCAAAGTATTCCGATGAGTGATTTGTCATTTTCAGAATGTCAGTGCTATCAGTCTTCTCTTGTCCAGGCTGGATGTTACTGATGTTACTGTTCTCTGTCTTTTCCAGTAGTGATGGAAAGTTTTCTTTCACAAAATCAACATCTGCCAATTCCTTGTCAATGTCCAGTGATTCATCACTTACATTTCTCCAGGATGACTTTTTATTTTCCATCGCAGTATCGCAGCCAATGTTTTTCGTAGTAATGTTGTACTTGCTTATCAACTGTTTTAAATATATTATGCCATAAAACACCTGCTTGTCTTCCTCTGTGTCAAATGTTTTAGCCTCTCTCAAAATATTTTCAAAGGTGCCTCTTATTTCTGTCTCTACGTAGTTACGGTAGCTGCCAGCCCAATAACAATTAAGTATTGAGCGCGCAAAGTCTTGTGCATTCTTGTTCATTTTGAGCTGTGGTTGTTCTCTCAGTTCCATGGTCGCCACCAGTTTTCTCACCATTCCCAACCTAAAGGCCATTGCAGACTTGGTTAGTCCATCCAGGTGTTCAATCTTCTTGTCTTTGGGAGCATCTTCTTTCGCTGTGTTCTCTCTCTGTTTGCTCTCTCTGTTTGGATAAACTAAAGACTGTTCGTGTGCGGGTCCATTAGCAGCTCTGACATCTTTAGGATGGCTGTTGCTCTCTGATGCCTGCTCATTAGATGGTGGGACCTTCAGGATGGAACAATCACCATCCCCATCTGTTTGCTTTTCATCAGCAAGGGACCACACATCTTTTATTTTCAGTGAACTGCTGGCGTCACAGTTGATTGTATTTCCCCCATCTGTACGCTGCTGTGATATTGGAGGCACAACTGCAACGGCTCTGCATATCTGCCCACTTCTATTAGGGGAGCGATGTACAACGTTCGCAAGAGACGTAACCGTATCCTTATGGCAGATCTTGTCAGTATTTTTGTTGTTGATGTTTCCAAGGAGATACGTCAGCAGGGGATGTTGCTTTAGTTTTGATGCAGCACTCGATGATTCAGCACTCGATGATGCAGCACTCGATGATGCAGCACTCGATGATGCAGCACTCGAGTTCTGTTGTTGAAGAGGTGCACTATAAACCGCATTGCTGCTCCCATGGTTAGAAGCTCCATTTCCATGCCGTTTAAAATTGTCACCATTTTGATTGTTCTGGTTTGTGTGGACAGAGGTGGAACCACCGCACTTGTCTCTTTGACAACAGGGAGGGGGCAACCCTTTGGTTCTGGTGGTCGAACTGTTGGCACCAGAGGTGGCCCTGCGCATGTTTTGACATGGGGTCATCTGTGACAGTGCCCTGGAAGGATAGGGAGAAGGCACAACACCGTCCAAGCCCGAGGAGATGGAAGACAAGCTAGTTGAGTTGTTCATATAGAAAGGCAAAGATTTTCCAGTGTGTACAGCGGTCACCAATGTATTGTTTCCTGTTAAAATCTGCCCACTGAGAATTTGACAATTTAGCCCTGGTGCATCTAGGCATGCTGTTGAGACTTGCATCAGATTGTGTCCATTTGCTCTATTTTGTGTTGGCTGTACAGCATGGCCTCTGCTCGTCAGCTCACCCATACAGACATTTTGCTCATACTGCATTGAGTCTGAAGGCTGATGTTGAGAGATGACATGAATTTGTTTTTGAGAACGTTGATCGCTTGATGGTTGTAATGGTAATGTCGGAGCTGGGTGTGAGTATGTATATGGGACACTGATGTTAAAATTACCCTGATGTTGACCACTTATTTGTAATCCTTTGCTTGATATCACAGCGGTGTTCTGACTGGGTTGGGGGTTGTTCTGCACAGTCCAGAGAAGAGACTGCATGGGTGTGCTTGGGGTCATATTGGCTTGTGAGTTGTTCTGCATATGACAGTCCTGTGTTGTTAGCAATTGAGATTGCCTCGGCGTGTTTGGTACAACGTAAGTAGGTGAGGTCATGTTTGTCTGAAAGTTCCGAGTGGTTACTGAAGAGGCTTGTTGGAATTGAGTCGTAACGTTCTGTGCCACCTGAAAGTTCTGGTGGCCATCTGAACGCATGTTGTATCCACTGGAAATGCTATACGAAGCTGGAGCAGTGGGTCCAGAGTTCTGAGATGCTGGGGACATTCCATAAGATCCGTTTCCATGGTAACCAGCCTGTGGGGGATACATTCCATTTTGCGTGGAAACACAGTGCTGGCTGTATCCAACGTTTGCCTGTGGGTTTGAAGTGAAACTTGATGTGTGGGTTCCCACTTGCTGTCCATGCTGGTTGTGGCTGCTGGGATACCTGTAGGGCATCTGGTATTGCTGGGTCTCTTGGTTTGATTGAAGATGCATGATTTGTGTTGATCAGTCACTGGCGTGTCTGAAGAAAAACCAGAACAAAGACAAAAATGTCACCATGTTGAAAAATTAACTCAAAGTGCTTTTTTTTTAACATTTAGAGTTGCACATTCCCTGTTGTAAACATATCAACATTTTAAACGTATTAAATGAAGACTAGATAAGCTCTGCAACCTCTCTAGCCTCCACTTTAGCTCTCATTGCCACACCATAAAATACGGAAATTAGGCACCCTGACTTAGGATTATGATCTTATGTCATTATCCTGGCTGCATGGCATGACAACTACACATTCTGTGATGTGTTAAAAACAATGTACCAGGACATTTTTTATTGTAAAATTCTCAACGTAACAATTACCCATAACTGTAAGAGATGACTGTACGACATCTCTGAATAGAAAGTCATTGTCGTGGAAAACCTCCATCAGGAAGGCACTCCCGTCCTCATCTTATTTTGTTATTGTCGCCAATTAACAGTTCTTCATAAAGGAATAGAGTCAAACCAGTTGAGTTCAGTTGTTGACGTAGACTTTATTCACTCAGTTCACACCAGTGTAAAACGGCAAATGATCAGCCAGTACACTGTATGCATAACCGAGCGAATCCACTGCCACTTAGCTGCCAGATGCTGATGAACAGGTTAGCTAACCGGAGAGTGTCGTGGATAAAAACAGCTCTATTGACGCTGAGTAGATTCAGCCAAAACAGCACTCTGGAATTCTTAACAAAGAGAGACTAGTTAAGACGAGAAGTTGCAGATAATTGAAGAGTCTTTATTCACCTTCTTTCCATGTGACAGTGAAACATGTTACACATTTACACATATTCTTCACATTCTCTTTTACATTTTCCCAGAAAGCTATATTCAGTGTGTTTTCACCTCTTGAGTGCTTTTGGTATCCTAACGTGTCATTTTGGGTTTTTTCTAAAAGCCTCCTTCTCGCCAATTAGCGTTTGGTTTTTGCAGTTTGTAACAGGTGTCTTATCTGTGTCTGACTGTCCAGTCTTATCACCTCTTGGGTCTGCCAAGAGTCTTGGCTGCCCGCCATCAACCTCCGAGCTCTCCCCTGTGATCTCCGGCGACAGCACCTCTTCTTAACATTTAACAGTGAGACATTGATACATATTCTTTACAAACATACGAAAGCTGTATTCAGTTCATTTTCCTCTTTTGAGCACCTTTAATTCCATGATATCTTAATATGTTTAAATTATTCGTTTTCGGGTTTTCTCCTGCCTAATATATTTATAATCTTTCATTTTTGGTTTTCCTCCTGAAAGCCTATTTCTTTGCCAATTAGCGTTTGCAGTTTGCAACAGGTGTCTTATCTGTGTCTCACTGTCCAGCCTTATCACCTCTTGGTCTGCCAAGAGGTTCTTGGCTGCCTGCCACCAACCTCTGAGCTCTACATTTTCTGTGACTTGATCCACAGCCCCCTTTTGACAGTAAGATGTATTCTTCAGTTACACACATATTCTTTACAAACATTAAAAAGTTGCATTCAGCTTATTCTATTCTCTTGAACATGTTTGTATTCTATTTTGCGTCTAATAACATGTTTGCAGTCTATTTTGTGTCTAATAACATTTTCTCTGAAATCCTACTTCTTGTTAATTAGCGTTTAGTTTGCAGGTGTCTTTATCTGGGTCTGCCTGTCCGGTCTTATCACTCCTTGAGCCTGCCAAAGGATCTTGGCTGCCTGCCACCAACCTCTGAGCTTCTACACACATATTCTTACTTCTCCCTCGCTTTCCATTTAACAGTGAAGCATGTACATATTGCTTACATTTTTTCTACTACAAGAGTCGGGTAAGATATGCCCCACAGAGATGCGTCTCAGTAAGGTCTCCCAAGCGAGTCTCAACCTGGCAGCCTGAGCCCTCGCCTTATATACACTCTCAAGCACTCTGAAGTCAGAACCATATTCATGTGTGGGTGCATGCACATGAGTGTAAATGTATAACATCTGTATGTGCGTCGCGCGTCTGGGCAATCTGCCCGTGCACTTCCTGTTCAGTGTGCGTGTTCTGCAGGAACCTTGGTATACACACGTGCGTACGTACGTGCGTGTGTGTGTGTGTGTGTGTGTGCGTGTGTGGATGCGCGCGTGTGTGTGTGTGTTCATACAGGCCTGTGGATACTCATTCTGTGTGGATAGAGAGGAGCATGCTGTTCACATCTTACAGTCAACTGGACTGTTATTTATATTACTAGACACATAATTACCACATCATCACATAACGGCGCTTCCAGTATATTTTGAGCAAACACATTATTTTAAAATCAGCAGAATGCTGTTGCCATTAGTATCAACATTCCTTCTATGTTACCATGGACAGTGTTGTGAAAAAAAACAGCTCTGCTGATGCTGAGTAGATTTAACAAAATAGCTGTCTGGAACCGTAAGAAAAAGAGACTAGTTGAGACGAGAAGTTGTAAATGATTGAAGAGCCTTTATTCACCACACCACCCAAAGCCAACAGCTCGCTTGCCTTCCGAGTCTGCTGCGCTGAAGAGGTGGCGAGTGAATCGAAGTCCAACCTGGTGTTCTGCAGAAGACCCAATGCTGCCTCAGATCCAAGGATGATCAGATCAGCACTTGCTCTGCTGCCGGTATTTATGCTATTTGGCGGTGGCCCCCACCTTCCTATGCTTATCACCTCTTTGCCCAATCAGCATATTCTTTTTCAGCTGGTAAACTTTTTATCATTTCATAATGGTGGTTTCTTATCTTAAGTTATAATGGTGGAAAGCCCCTTGCTGTCCTGTTGTTTTTTTTAAATAGTGCTGAGCAGCAGATGGCTCATGAAGTTCTTAATCCCATGAGGCTATATTCAGCCCATTCTCATCTCCCAAGCGCATGTCTCCCCTGCGATCTGTTTATGTATCATCTCTCTCCTAAAAGCCTAATTGCTGTCAGAATTGTGCTGCTCAGCATATAGCCTGCATTAGCCCATCACTTGACTGTTTATAATGATCTTGTTTTTCCTGCTGCATCAGCAAAACTCTTGGCTCCCTTCCAGCATTGGGTCTCAGCACCCCCACGCCTGTGACCTCGCCTCACTGCGCCCCTCTCCAGCACTCTTACTTCGGCCTCACTCTCCAAACATTCAGCTGTTAACAGTCAAACATGTTCTGCATTCAAATGTATTCTTACATTTTCTTCTACAAACCCTTAGCAAAAAGAGCTTATTACGGTTATTCAGCCCATCTTATCTCAGGTGCTTTCCACACTGTTGTACACCTGTCATGGTCTGCCTGTCCATCTGATGTATCATGTCTAGCCTAAAGGTCTAACTCCCATCAGGGTTGTGTTACTCAGCGTTTAGCCCTAGACTGGCTTTAATGGTTGTTTTTCCACTGCTGCAGCCATCGCACTCATGTTTAAAACTCTTGGCTCCCTTGCACCATTCTCTGGGTCTCACTTCACTGCGCCCCTCCTCAGCACCTTTACCTCTGCCATACCCATATACAGTCTATGGCCTTACCATGCAAACATTCAGATGCTAACATTCAGGCCTTTTCTTACATTAAACATTCAAGCTTTTCCTTCTACAACATCTCAAATTGGGACTGGCATAGTCCTTGAGGGATTTGTTCCAGATTCCAGGTTCACATGGAGCTTGCGTTTCACTTTCCCCGGTCGCCCCACCATTGTCACAGCACTTCCTGTTTTGCCGAGTACTCCGTTTAGTCGGTCTTATTTCAGAATAAACATTCTGGTCATGTTGCCACGAGTATTTTGCATTCCTATTAATGTAACTATGTTGTCAGAAATGTAATGCAGACCCAAATGCTGCCTCTATAAGCCGAAGAATATTTGATCTGAGCTTGCTCTGCCTCCGGTATTTGTGTTGCGGCTATTCTTCTTTTTTTTTTTGCTGATAAACTTTTGTCAGTTCATAATGGTGTTTTATTATGTTAAAAATCCTGTGCTACCTTCTTAAAAAAAAAAGAAATACCGTAAATAAAAAAAAAACAACGCTGACCAGTAGATGGCTCACAGATGTTGGTCTGGTAAAGTAAGAGCCATCCAATACCAGCCCGTGCACAGCGATAAATATTTGTGACTCAAGTGTTTGGTATTTTATCCAGCAGAACCCCTGCTTTCATAATATCTAAGAACATCTTAAATAAAAGATAGTATGTAGATATACCATATCCAAAACCACCTCAAAATATAAAAAGCTATTAAAAAAGTTTAATCTTGAAGTAGAGCAACAAAATATAATGAATCAGCTGTTTTAAATAACGGTCTAATGATGCATTTGCATGTCAAACTAAAACACACAAACAAAACCTCTTAAATACCATAAAATACACCTTCATGTGAGTAAATGTGGTAATAGAAGTACCATTCAACAGACTGTTTTTTTCTGAACAGCTGAGTGGGTTTTTATTTTCGTATCACCGCATTCTGTTCATGTTTCATGCTTCGTTTGTAGGAGGCAATAAATGAAGTGCTAGTCGTGTCATCCACTAATGAGTCCGTTCGTGCAGCTTCAGATCACATAAAAAGGAAGGACATGCGCACACGGCGTAATAACTTTCATTTCATGTATTCCCATCTTTAATAAATCTATTATTAGTATGTTGATCCTGGCCCATGTCAGTCCCATTGCATTGCCTGCTCCACCCGACACTTAAACACAACGCAGAGAAGATCACGGCTACCTTTAGAGTCCAACAGGCAACACAGTATACACACCTAAGCCATCACAAATAGCTTCAGTATTTCAAACAGGATATAGGACAGGCGCCTCTATCAAACAACGAACTCAGGCACAATAACAGCAACTCCAAAAACACCAAATAAAATACACTGGTTAGCCTGCAGTTTTCACCTTTTGCTGTAGAATGATAGGCTACGTTGCGTTCTTGACAATTTTCAACATAGAACCACAGTATTGTGGGTTTCAGAAACAAGTCAGTACTTTCTCTCCAAAGCATTTCAGTGCTTTGTTGTTGCCTATCAGAAGAGCAGCTCCAAATATTTAACCATTCACGAACATTAAATAAACAACGAACAAAAATACATTTAAAACACTACTTACGCTTCAGGCCATTACATGTACGATCCTCTGGTCACGTTAAAATCATTACTTAAGGCTTCACGGAAATCCATTTGCGATCCGCTTGCCGTAGCCGTCTGTGCACAGTCTGTATTTGATCGGTCTGAAATATTTCCCCGCCCACGGTCCTATAAGAGTCTCCTCCTGTAGAAGAGGATCCAAACTGGTTTGGTTTGTAAAAAGTCGCAAAAACAATTACCATACAGCATCTGTAGAAGCACTTCCACAAAATATCACACAGTTCATAGCATGTTAACAAAGATACACAATAACAGAAATATGACATACACACTGAACTGACTGATTTCAACTGGTTTGATTGCAAAATGTAGATTTTGTCTATTGAGGTAGGCTTAAGGATGTACATAAAACTTTTGCAGCTTACAAAATAGCAAATGTTTGTACATGTGATACTTGCTCTGATTTACAGAATGCAGAAAACTATGCAGAAAGATACAAGTATATAACACTTACAGGTACTGGGTGGCTGAACCTTTGCTTGGCCCTGCAATTGTAACCAAATCCTGTCACTTTGTTTCCACAATCTTATCTATCCCGGCCATGTCTGGAGACCATGCACCACCCATTGCTGGGACATGAGGGTTTTCACCAGGGCAGACAGGTGACTCTGTCTGCCCTGGTGAACAGGTGATTTCCTAAATGGGACATGGGCACAGGTGATTTCCTAAATGGGACATGGGCACATTCCAGCTGGATGGGCCATTAACAGGTGCCAAGGGGGAGGGGACATTTTGTAAAGTTTTTGGGGGATGTGTGAATGCGTTTTCCACCACATTTGCTTCAACTGGACTATGTGCAGAACAGTGAGTATGAGTGTCTTGATTCGTGAGATTCAGAACAGAATTGGAGGAAGTTTAACTAGCCAAGGGTTAGGGTTAAATACCATGCTGCAGTTTACATTGTGGAGAAAGGCTGAACGATGAAGCTGACGATTGTCTCTCATCTGCAAGGCTGCAACATAACATCATGGTCATGTGTTTTATGGGGCGCAATATATCAAATCGCAATATACATATATAGTATCGATTTAAACATAAATATCTTGATAGTAATTTTCACAATATACTATATCAATTTCTGACTTCTATCCTATACACTTTATGTTTTAGAGTTATGTTGAGTTCAGTAACTGTGAGTTATGCTGATTTAATTCAGTTTGGATAAGATGTAAGACTATCTCGATCGTAAACTCACTGAACTATGTGGAATATCACAATATATTGCAATGTACCCAGTATTGCAGACCTGCCAACCTTAAAGGATTTTTATGAGTACAAATACCACCCCCCCCCCGAACCAACACATGTGCAACCATACAACCAATGTGCGCTTCACTATTGCCTACCCGCCACTAAAATACCTAGCCTTATAGATTGCAGAAGCAAGGATAACAACAGGCTACTATATGAGTAGGTAATATTCTTGCATGTTGTTAAATTAAATCTAAATTACATTATACATCATAATATAGACACACAACATCCACACTTAATTCTAAAAACAAATGGATAGGCCTGAAGCAACCACTGACACCGCACAAGATTTAAGCTGGGCAGAGAAGATTATAATACATGCCATGACTCGTGTAATTTTTAGGCATTAAAAATGTCAGCTGCAATCACATTGGACAAGCCAATAGGTCTATTGTAGGCTGTAGGCATCATTTGCTGTGCCTGTCCTGTCACAGCTGGTGTGTGGCTGTGTTCGTTACCTGTTGCCCCTTAAGTTAAGAATACTGTGTATTCATCTGCCCATCTTTTACAGTAAATGCATTTTCATTCCTTCATTTTTTTTTTACAAAAAACATTTTCATTTCTCTGTATTTATTCCCTATATTAGATCTAGAATATACTGTACACTTATTTCGTTCCACTTTAAGCAACACATGAAAAAAAATCTAATTTTCGTTCACTTGCATCCACTTGTCAAGGGCAGCTAACAATGCTATGCCAGTTTGTATGCACAATAGGCTTTATGTTCACGCTGCTTTGAAGTTCACAGGACATCAAACATTTAATAAGCAAAACGGTTTCAAATAAATGTATTTATATAACGGATTTATATTCAGAATATATGAGTTACCAGCCAGACAACTGCAACGCCTTTATATTGTGGGCTAACTTTAGGTGCTAATATTTAAATTCCGATTAGCATGCAGGTACACAGATATGTATATACACATCTACGGCAGCTACATTGCACATAGCAGGTCAACATAGCTAACTGCTGTGGTAATTATGTGTCTTTTATGTCCTGTAATGAATAATATAAATAACAGTATAGTTGATTGTAAGATGGGAACAACATGCTCCTCTCTCTGTACACAGAATGAGTATCCACAGGCCCGTACGCACACACACGCACACACATACACACACACACACACACGCACATACAACACATATGTGCATGCTGGGGCTCCTGCAGAGCACACACACCGAACAGGAAGTGCGCGGGCAGACTGCCAAGACGAGTGACGCACATACAGATGTTACACATTTACACTCATGTGCATGCACCCACATAGAACCATGGGTCTGACTCATGATATTCCAAGAATCCATATCACCATTCATGTTGGGAAAAACCTAAATAGGAAAGACCATGTATGGTTGCGAAAGTAAGAGCATCCAGTGAATCCATTGCCACACAGCACAGTCCAGAGCGGGAAAAAGGCCAGGCAGGGGGAGGCCAGGAAGTTATGTGAATCATAGCACTTACTAGAAATCACGACTATGGTGCTTACTGGAAGCATTACTATTATTTTTAATAATCCAAAGGAAAGGAAAATCCACCAATATGATATGTCCCCGAAGGCACTGATTGGCTGAGTCATACGTCACCTGGAGGCGTATGACTCATGATTGGCTGAGCGACCTCGCCTTGACGTAATCAAAGATGGGAGGGTTCAGAGTGCTTGAGAGTGTATATAAGGCGAGAGCTCAGACGGCCAGATTGAGACTCGCTTGGGAAGCCTTACTGAGACGCCTCTCTGTGGGGCATATCTCACCCGACTCTCCGGTTAGCTAACCTATCTCTCAGCGTCTGGGAAGCCTTACTGAGACGCATCTCTGTGGGGTATATCTCACCCGACTCTCCGGTTAGCTAACCTATCTCTCAGCGTCTGGGAAGCCTTACTGAGACGCATCTCTGTGGGGTATATCTCACCCGACTCTCCGGTTAGCTAACCTATCTCTCAGCGTCTGGGAAGCCTTACTGAGACGCATCTCTGTGGGGTATATCTCACCCGACTCTCCGGTTAGCTAACCTATCTCTCAGGTGGCCTTACTGAGACGCATCTCTGTGGGGTATATCTCACCCGACTCTCCGGTTAGCTAACCTATCTCTCAGCGTCTGGGAAGCCTTACTGAGACGCCTCTCTGTGGGGTATATCTCACCCGACTCTCCGGTTAGCTAACCTATCTCTCAGCGTCTGGGAAGCCTTACTGAGACGCCTCTCTGTGGGGTATATCTCACCTGACTCTCCGGTTAGCTAACCTATCTCTCAGCGTCTGGCAGCTAAGTGGCAGTGGATTCGCTCGGTTATGCATACAGTGTACTGGCTGATTATCTGCTGTTCTGCACTGGTGTTAACTGAGTGAATAAAGTCTACGTCAACAACTGAATTCAACTGGTTTGACTCAATTCCTTGATTACGAACTGTTAATTGGCAACAACAACCAACCAGGACAACGACGGGAGTGCCTTCCTGACGGGGGTTTTCCACGACACTGCCTAACCTTATTTAATTGAAAATAATATTGTATTAATATGTAGTATGTAAATTGAGTTGAAGGTACATTAATTTTACAACTTATTCACATTGGTGGCGTTTTGAGGGTAAGCATGCTACAACCTAATTGCATAGAAAATGTTCTGATTCTATTGGTTACCTGAAAGCTTAGCATAAGCAAAGTTTATTTCTCTGACAAAAGACAGCTCTTATATAAACCGTATCTTGTAAATTGTATTCTTGTTGGTTTAGCGCTACACATTCAAAGTTCCAGAGCTTTTTTCCCTTTCCATTGAGAATATTTCTGTAGTTGTATTCCTAGACCCACGTCTGACATCAATACCGCCCCTTGTTTAAGACTACCCCTCTAGGTGGGTTCGTTTGGTTAATTTTACCTTCTCTATGTTATTTGAACAAGTGAAAAGGCACGAACTTGCAACCTGCTTGCAACTGTCTTCTTTGCAGCAGCACTGAACTGAACTGAGGCGCTAAGATAGGAGAGACGGGGCAGGCGGAAATGAAGATCTCTAATTGGTCAAAAACACCTATAGAAAACACCCAGCTTACGCAGATATCTGTGGCTCAGCGGCGGAATCAACTTCAGTGACAACTTGACCAGAGAAACTGCTGAAATGCGAGACCAAACGATATGCGTACTTTAGGACATAAAATCGTACACGCGTACAATAAGGTAAAAATGCGTATCCGCTACGCAAAATCCGTACATGTTGGCAGGTCTGGTATTGTGATGTATGGTTTGGTAAAGTCCTTGCCAATACCCACCCCTAATGATATGTATGTGTTATCTTTGTCTTTGGGTTTACACAAAGAAAACAAAAGATGGCATAATTGCTTCCTATAGCAGTTTACACTGCAGTTTCCAATCTGATGGGTGCAGTGTGTGTGTGTGGGGTTCACTCGAGCTGGACGGGCCATTAACCTGTTCCAGGGGGGTGGGGGAACTTACAGGCATTTTGGGAAATGTGTAAATGTGTTTTGTACCACATTTGCTTTAAATGCAACAGAACTGTGGGCATATGATTTTCTTGACTGGCAGTGCAGATGTGATGAAGTTTAGCTGCTGTTGTTTTTGTGGGTAGTTACCGTGGAAGAAAATTATAATCTTATATGGTCTTTACCTGTTATTGATCCTGGTCTTTTAGCTGTTGTAAGTGATGTTAAAGGCTTTTTGAGTTGAAAGCTGTTGTGGAAAAAAACAGCTCTGTTGACGCTGAGCGGATTCAGCAAAAGCAGCACTCTGGAACCCTTAACAAAAAGAGACTAGTTGAGATGAGAAGTTGCAAATGATTGAAGAGCCTTTATTCACCACACCACTCAAAGCCTACAGCTCGCTTGCCTTCCAAGTCTGCTGCGCTCAAGGGGTGGCGAGTGAATTGAAGTCCAACCAGGTGTTCTGCAGAATACCCAGGAGCTGACTCTGAGATCCAAAGATGATCTGATCTGAACTTGCTCTGGTGCCGGTATTTATGCTACTCGGCGGTGGCCTCTGACAGTTGTGTCTCTGTGTGCCTCTGCATTGGTATGACACCCGCACACAGGACTTTCCAGTTCCTGTTAAATTTAAGAAATATCTGACTAGAAAGATGAACTGAGAGTGGCGAACCGATGCCCACGTGGAAAAAGGGGGAAGTCCCAGTGCCGACACGCACGTGGAAACAGAGAAAGTCCCAGGAAGAGTGAAAGTCAGTTCCATTTGTCATTGTGATCACACAGCACATCACTGCACACTGTGCACACTACAAAATTCACCTCTGCATTGAACACTGCATCACACATGTGAGCAGGGGGCAGCCATGACAACGGCACCTGGGGAGCAGTGTGTGGGGACGGTACCATGCCCAGGGTACCTCAGTGGCACTACTGGCGACCCAGGATTCAAACCTGCAATCCTGCGGTCAGAGGTCCGATACCTTAACCGCTAGGCCACCCCTGCCCATTGCAGAGTGACACAAGGCCTAGATGTGGCAATGTGGAATGACTAAGCATAATGATGATACTGCAGGAGATACTAATTATACATATATATATATGTTTCCTATAGCAGTTTACACTGCCGTTTCCAAACTGATGGCTGTAGTGTGTGTGCGCTAGCCTGGTAAACCAGCCCCTCGTACTTCATTTCATTTTGTACAGAGGGTCTGGACCGGAATCTCTTGAGGGTCATTTAGTCGGCCCAAGCAAGACCGATCCAATCAGTGAACAGAGGGTGTGTTCGTTAACCGTGACGGTGACCTTGTGTGCTACATTTGAATTGTAGTGTGTAGGTAGGCTAATTGCGTACGTGACGACCAGGCGTTAGCGATTGGGTAAAGGCAGCGGCACTTTTTTAAACTTCAGCAACTTTTTTAAACTTCCAACAAATCCTTTCTCACGGTTTCTGGTCCAGAATGAAAAATGAGGGGCAGGTTTACCAGGCTATGTGTGCACTGGATGGGCCATTAAGTTGTGCCAGGAGGGAGGGGGAACTTGCAGGCATTTTGGGAAATGTGTAAATGTGCACATTTGCCTTAAATGCAACAGAATTGAGGGCAAATGATTTTCTTGACTGGCAGTGCAGATGTGAGGAAGTTTAGCTGCTGTTGTTTTTGTGTGTTTGTGGGTAGTCACTCTCACCATCAAGGCTCTGCCTGCAGATCTGCATCATTGTTTTGTTTATATAATTATATAAGTCTCCACAGTGCATATTATCCAAGACAGGACCCGGTGGGGACCAGAGACCCGGACAGTTCCATGGGAAAGGTCTCCACAGTGCATATTATCCAAGTGTTTGTGTTGTCCTGCATGTTTGCCCTTCAGTGTTGCCTATTCACTGCTGTTTATCACATGATTACTATTTAATAATCCCTACTTAATACATTACCTTGTGTTAATTTGTCTTAAAAAATAGGAAATAAGGTACGTAAGGCCATTTATTTTACAGGACCTTCCAGGTTCCAGTATCTTTAAATGTATTTATTTCAATTACTCTTGCCGAATAGGAGTGCTTATTGCAGTTGTAAAAAGATGCACTGTGTGTTTTGATCGATAAGATTAGAAATAGGACATTGCACAATAGTGCTGCTGTTTCAGGTTTGTGTGTTTGTGCCTTTTTAAAGGTGTCCTTTGATTGATGCAAAGTTTGAGCAGAGCAGCGAGGCTAGAGTAACCAGGTAACATTTCACATTTAACCATGTAACATTTCTGAAATGTCAGGGAAATTAACATATTTTTAAAGCAAATAAATGAAGTTTAAAATATAGCCCTTCTTCTGAAGATATTTAGTTTGCCTTTTAGTATCCCCTCCCCCTGTACAGGAGGATAAGGGCGCAGGGGTGGGGGAGGGGCGGTAATGTAGGAACGCATGATGTGATTCATCTCTCATTTCAGAGCGGGAATTTAATCCTATTGTTCAGTCAGCAACACTGAATAAAAGCTTTATTTGAAAACATTTTTGTTGTGTCGAGTCATTTTTTTCAATTGCATAGAAAAAAAGCATTAGAAATACTTTGATAATGGAAAAACAACGGATTAATGCTGCTGAGGTGTGCTGGCAAGGTTTTTATTTTTCACAATGACGAGAGGAAAAAACAGTTACAAGATCTGGGTGACAGGACAGTCCTCTGCATTGTCCAGGAAGAGTGTCTGGAACATGTGGTTGTAGAACTGGGGATGGTACTTGCAGGCCCGCTCACAGTCTGGACTGAAGTTTACCTCCAAGATCTGAGGCCTCATGATACGTTCACCTGAATGATAAAAACAGAAGTCAAGTCAGGTAGGCTTTTATTGTCGTTTCAGCCATATACACAGTACACAGCGAGGCGAGACAACGTTTCACCGGGAACATTTGGTGATACACGCAACTGTTGGAACACAGTATGCACAAGACAGATACATAATAGTGCCTACATACACCGCTAGGACACATACGCACATAAGGGCCGATTCTCCCCTGCGTGTAAGGGCGCGTGACTGAAAAAAAGCGGGCAACTGCGCCCCGCGGGTTCTACTGTTGACATAAGTCTGTCATTAGCGCGGGAATCAGTCAGTTACGCGCTTCGGGAGGAACAACCCCAAAATAAGGGAGTGTCACATGTAAATGAACCCTGCTCGCATTTTACCCTCCACTTAAGCGGTTTTCTCTTTACGCGCCTCAAAGGGCTGTAGTAAGGTCCAGCGAAATGGCGAAATGAAATACTGCCCTTGATGTCGAATACCCTATAATGTCAACATTTGTTTTGCAATATTAAACATACCAAAGTGCAGAGTCAGTCATGTTTGGTTGTTGATCCTTATTTTTTAAACTTCAGGACAACGTTTCTCATAGCCATGACATTATTTTTTAAAATATCACATGATATCACGAAAGAACCTGTTCTCCAATTAGGTAACTTACAAACAAACCTCAATTAATGAATGCATTAATTCATTAATATTTTTAATTACGTAATTGATGTGAATATAAATATGACCTCATAATCTGAAATGCCATCCTTGTACCTGCTCGCACTCCTGCGTCAGTGGAAGAGAGAACACCGAGGTCAAAGATGTGCTCGCATTTATAGTGTGGTTCAAAGTCTAGGTATCAACAAACTCAGGCAGAATCCGCTGGTAATCAAGAAGTTTCAGAGAGCTTTATTTCGGCACCGGAGACTCGCGTCATGTAGCAAACAGGCGTAGTCTGCTGTTACCCACAAGAGCATCCATTCTTATGCCTTCAGAAATCCATACAGCAACATTACACGTGGCACATTAATTAATTCACATGTTTCGTTAGTCAACACCCAAAAGACAGCCCTTGCGACCAACATCTGTGTTGCTTCTTCCTAGGTTGACCTGACCCCTTTAAATTGTACGTGAGGCGCCACTTCTCCAGCCTCCCCTAATCTCCAGGGGCACACCTTCCCTCAAAGAGATGGCAGTACCAGGCGACCAGCAAGACTCAACACAGATGTCCCCGCAAATCATCTACCGCCCCTATGTGCTTGCACACATTCCAGGAAGGAACCTTAAATCCCACAATAGGCCTAGAATAAACATGCTGGATTTTACTGACATGGAGTGCATTCAGCGGTTTTGCCTAGACCCCTTTGCAACACCTACAATACATCACACAACCTCAAGTGAAATGTGACAGACACATCAAAGTGGATGAAACAGGTCTTAGGGCTCATTTCCACCAAACACTCTGCGTGTTCAGCGCGTGCCCGTGTTCTGTCCGTATTCTTTCCGTATTCATTTAGAATGCACGTTAGCAGATTAGAGCATTTCCACCGCAAGCGTACTCTGAGCGTATTCTGTCCGTGGAATATGCTCAGAATACGGACTGCAGCTAGAAAAAAAAAAACAAGTCTATTTTTCTGCACGTGTTCTGCACGTGTTCAGCCAAAATCCCATTGCTTTAGGCACAGCTATACAATTCATGTCAACTGTGCCATCAATGCATGTATTGACACAGGGAATACCTCAAAAACCTTGCGACTGTCTGCAAAATATTACCACTCGCTTACAACTGCATGAAACAAACGCTGGAAAGCTATCAATATTGGCCTTATCACATCAGATCTACAAGGGCATTGACTAGCCTACATAAACACAGAAACTGAAATACATGTGAAGTTGTCACGCTGTCCAGTCAAACATGTTGTAGGTATAATAGTGGTGGAGCTTTTAGCCTATGTTCTTAATAGGAAGAAGCACGATTTTGCTGAAGATTTCTTCTTCGGAGTATTCTCAATGCAAGAAGAGTCTCAATCGGTCTTCTGTCGACCACTCGAGCTATAAAAAATAGTAACCTCGTTCTTGTCATTCAGTGTTTCCTATTTGGTTTGATAAATCTAAGGTCAATAAGCCACTTGGCAAAATTGAAGGCTTTGACAACAATCAGCCTACATGATTTAGAACAATGTCAAATATTCCGTTTGTCTTATCGAAGTGCCAAGTTGTACTATTTGTGCAGTTATGCTTTCTAAACAATGTTTAACATAAGGAAATAAAACCAGAGAAACACATATTGTGTTTACTAAAGTGAGAGATAGGGAAACATGGCTATGTGCACTTAAAGACATTGGCCAAGTGCATTTAAAGAGGGGGCTGGCAGCTGAATTCCCACTCACGCGCTGTATACGCAGAGATGTCTGATGGAAATGGTCATACGCTCAGAATACGCCCACGCGCTGAACACGGCTACGCGCTGTACACGGTCAAGTCGGTGGAAATGAACCCTTAGCTATGGATATGTTTGTTGCGGTTGGGTTGGAAAGTGACAGGGTTCGGGGTAAAAATCGCTTGTTTGTCATGACATTCAGTTGGACACGAAACATCGGAGTGATTTCAGTTCTCAAATGTGAGCATTGTAACAGAGGTCAAATAATATAAGCTGTACCCTTTGAGCGCCTAGAAAGTAGGCTACTCCTTACTTTATGACCTTTCAACAAACAATGTTGCGCTTTGTTTATTTATAGCTTTTTTTTTGCTGTTTATTTCACTAACGCGGCATATATCTTTTGTAAAACCTGACTTCTTAATGGGCTAGAAAGATCATTTGCACCACTTGTTTGCTTGCATATTCAAATTGAAAGTTCCGTTTCTGTTTCCCACGGACTGCCACTGCTTTCATACGGGTAGTCAGAAGGTCCATGTCCCATGTTTTCTTGGTAGCTGTAATCTTTGAACTTGGTACTGACGCTGCTTTCATTTTACATATATCACGCCCATGCGAGTTAGGCGTGTAGAGAAAATAGCTGAGGTAAAGGTCATCACAGAATGAAAATCAACATAAGACATAGGCCAGCATAGAACCATGAAATCAGCACAAGGCTGAGGGGTAAGGGTTTTGCATGCACATCACGCACACACACACGCCCCTGTGTAAAACACAGTAGAGGAGCTCTGTGGGAAGTATATGTTTGTCTAAGGAGCCTGTAATGCATGGAAAGTCAACAGAGAGTAAATTCACCCAGGGTGAACCAGCTGCTGTGCTGAAGGATAATGCCCTAGGGGAGCTGCAGAAAGACCATTGAAGACCATTAAGACCCATTTTGGTCCCAAAGCCATTGTAGGGAATACATTAGTTACGCTGAGCCCCTAACAGAAAGCACCAACGGGGCTAAGGTAAATATTGGGTAAAAGCCATTATTTTTTAATGTCAATACTGGAACGGAAAACCACCAATATGAAATATCGTGGAGGGTTCTGATTGGCTGAGAGCTCTCCGCATGGAAAGGAGGAATTTAGTTCTGATTGGCTGAAGGCTCTCTGCAGCGGAAACGAGAACTGGGGCTAGGAGAGAATAAAAGGCCAGAGCGCAGGGCTGTTAGTTGAGACTTGCTGGGGACATCTCTCGAGACGCATCCAACCATCAACTCTCCGATTGATCAATCCTCGACGTTCAGCCGGCCGACAGCAGCTGGTTCACTCAGGCAATGCATTGTTTGTACTCTGCAGTCTGTTGTGAATAAAGTTCTGATCAACAACTTGCCTCAACACGAGTGCTCAGACACTATTTCTTAGTGTGATAAGTGAGTATTAGTTAGGAGAAAAGGCACCAGCGAAGGGAAGAGCTGGTGAGCCGCCAGTGGCGACAGGCGCTGTATTTCGGAGTTAAGCGCTAGGGGAGTGGCAGAGGTTCAGAGCGGAGAATCCGCGCAAGACGAAAGTGCTTAAAAAGTGCACACGTAAAAAAGACTTACGCGCCAATGGGAGAATTGGGCCCATAGTGCGCACACACAATCATGAGAGACTACACAGATTCATACGTACACACACGTGCCCACTCACACACTCACACACACCCACACATGTACACACACACACACACTCTTGGACACATATGTACATACATTACAAGTTAGATGTGTGGTAAATATCTAAACTTAGGGTGAATATTCAAACTTAATGTGTTAGATTAGTCAAGAGTGGCCAAGAAGAAGACACACACACACTCCCAAGGGTGCATGACATTTGTTGCAATCAGACACATTACATTTGTTGCAATCAGACACATGACATTTGTTGCAATCAGACACATGACATTTGTTGCAATCAGACACATGATGCGAAACAGGAACAGAAAGGGAAGGCTGAAATACATGAGTGAATCATGATGAGTGTGACAAAATCAGAGGTGAACTCACTGCTGGCAAGTCCCATGACAAAAAGATAATAGGGCACACTCTTGTTCGATGCCCAATTTTAATTCCAGACAACGTTTCGGCCTGTATGGCCTAAGACTTGAGAAAGGCCATACAGGCCGAAACGTTGTCTGGAATTAAAATTGGGCATCGAACAAGAGTGTGTGGTATCTTTCTTCTGAAGTGAACCCCTGAGCCGTTACCTGCACCTCGAAAAAATTTTCCCCGGTGTGCGGTGGTTTTCCTCTACAAAAAAAGATAATAGGGACCTGGGGACACCTAGAGGCCCAACAACAAGTAACAAAGCATACAAACGAATGCTGCTATTTTTTAATAGCCCAGACGGGGGTAAAATCCACCAATATGATGTAACCCAAACAAGTACCCAGAGGGCGGGGGAGTTTGATTAGCTAAAGGTCAAGAGGTCTGACGTAACGCGAAAAGGAAAATTCCAGAGTGCTCAAGAACTGTATAAAAGGCGATGTCTCACAGCCAGATGCCGAGACTTGATGGGGATCTGGCTCTTGACACATCCTTATTCGACTCTCCGGGTTGATCAGCTCTATTGTTCCTAGGGACTAGACAGCCAGCTGCAGTGAGTTCACCTCGCTATACACTTAGTGTGTTTTCTGGGTGTTCTGCCTGTATGCACTTGTGTGAGCTGAGGTGAATAAAGTTTTCATCAACAACTGAGTTCCACGACTTTGCCTGGGTTATTGCTACAAATTGGCTGAACAACGGTGAAGGCTGCTTCCCTGTCGGAGGTTTCCACGACAGATGCTAAACCACAATTCATTATCCTGTATTTATACATGTGCAATGACAAAGTTGAATCTAATCTAACCTAATCTAATTTAATGTAATCTAGTCTAATGTAATCTAATCTAATCTCTCCTTTGACCATAAAGGACAGTGATATGAACGCAGTGTGATTTATGTAAACAGGCGAGATGTCCACTGACAAATATTACTAGGATCACATTCCGTCCACACCTTGTTTTTCTTTAAAGCACTGTCACATACTCTGTATTTGGAACTGTGTTTGGATAACAACTCTCTGATGGCCTCAAAGAACGAAGGAAGATCTGCCAGGTACAATGTGATTTTAGTCTATTTTGTTTTTCAAAACTCATTTTACTGAAATTAAATGTGTTTATCTTTGAGACTGTGCCCTCGGAATATCGAATGGAGAGACGGCTCTTGCTTAACGCATCCACATAAAGTGAAGCATTAGACACGGGCACCAAAATGAGTGCATTGTGACCGCACATGGGGCTTAGAATAGACTGAGAGGCCGTTTGTAAGGCTAACACAAGCTTGTGTAAGTCTGTTCTCCCACAAACACTGCAATATAATGCTTTCTCACGTCCATCTCTGCTCATTCAGGTATAACACCCAGCTCACACATGCTAATGTTTCCACCGTCATCATCGTTAGAAGCAGATTCTGAGAAACGGTAAAGAAATGACTGATTACATGATGAGCGGAAACGATGTTTGTCTGTCCGTTTGTTTGTTTGCTTGTTTGTTAATATCATAACTCAGAAAGTTCTGAACGGATTTAAACTAAATTTTCAGGATAGATCAGAACTTAGAACTGATTAGTTTTTGCGATAGGGCCAATTTGGACCTTTTTCTCGTAACTCTACAAATAATACTTACAATGCTTGGTAAAAAAAAATCACAGTATGACACCACCGTATAGACTAACAATGGAATGGTCCAGATCCTGGGATTATTTGTCTGTTAGCAACAAACTCAAAAACTCATGGATGGATTTTGCTGAAATTTTCAGGGTGGGTCAAAAATGGGCTAACTTAAAAGTGATTAGATTTTGGTGGTGATCTGAGCTGCCCTGGTGGAGGTCTGCGCTCCGAGTGCTTTTCTAGTTTTCGTAATGTTTTCCACCCCCCACAGAGACACCCTACGCCGGTGTCGGCTCCAACCCGTCTGACTCCTCGGACATCAATCAAACTCTTTTTCCTCTTCACTGTACGAAAATTTTAAATATAAGCATGTCGAGGTTAAGGTTTCTAAGTTAAAAGACCCAGATGTATAAATCATGATATAATGACCCAGGGGGGGGGGGGGGTTAAAAGGTAAAGCAAAGGCCATAGAATAAACACCAGAGATAAGAGGTTCATCGTAAATATCCCAAACAGGGGGTAGGTAACAGCCCTAAAACAACAGTCCCAAGAATTATTGTTCCGTCACACTTCTCATCCCCAGAGCCATTATCTCTGATTAGGTTTCATATGCCACCTCTGTGGGTCCCCTCACAGAATACACCTCAGGACCCCTACAATGCAAACAAACACCATAGTGCAGATGGAAAGTTACATTGAATGTGGGAGGGGACAAGGTGTATAAGGTGAAGATGTGGGGTGTATGATGTGGTAATTATTTTGTGTGTGAAACAAAAAACAAAGTTGTTATAAGATAATGCTAAACAAAACAGAGGAGTTACAAAAAGGTTTGCAGATTCTTTCTGCTCTGCCAACCTAAGGCCCACAATGCAAAAGTGCTGTCATACAGAAATCGTAAACATACATGCACATACACAGGAAATAAGAGAGATGCTGCAGGTGCATGCACGCCACCCACCCACACACACACACACACACACACACACTCTCACACAGGTGAAAAGGTCAGAGACACTGAATGGAAAACAATAGGGGACTTTTCTTGAAGATGTTAAAAATGGGTTATGGAAATGAAATGTGGGTTGTTAAAGGTCAAGTATGGGTGGTTGGAAATGAAGTGTAAGCACACTTTGAATGTTGGGGAAAGGACACTGTGTTATTAATACACTGCGGGGGCTGAAGAGGGTTTCAAAAGGTAGAGACTCAGAGCACCACTGAGAGACTCATCTGATAGGCACACCTGGGAGATTCTTCTGGGATGCTTCTTAGATCACTCTCCGGGACTTGATCAACTGTCTACGGCAGCTGTCATGGTGGGTTCACTCTGGTATGCAGTGGTTGTATTGTATTGACAATGTCTACATGCTTCTGGGCAAGTGTCTACATGCTTCTAGGCAAACTTAGTGAATAAAGTCTTTGGCAACAACCAAGTTCAACTGTTTTTGTACTAAAATGACTATGAATTGGCAAACTGGATGGGTTTTCCACCACAATGATTTTCAGATTGTTGCCTGGAACACATGGGGGTTCTTGGCAACATTTCTCTGGTGCCGTTAATAAACTGCAGTACTTACATCTGAGATGCCTGTCGCGAGTATTATTTTTACCACAGAGGCGATAATCACCTTACTCCAGGTGATGAAGGCTCTGGGACTAGACCAATCTCTACGTCTGAATCAATAAAACTTCTCTCCTGGGCAAAGGCTATAGCCTACATGCATACTAAGGCTATAGCCTACATGCACAAATAACACTTAGGCCTCATTTCCACCAATTTGACCGTGTACAGCGCGTATCCATGTACAATAGATTTGTTTAGGGACAGAATACGCTCAAATCACGTGTGCGGTGGAAATGGTCTAATCTGTTAACATGCATTCTAAACGAATACGGACAGAAAACGGGCACGCGCTGAATACGCAGAGTGTTTGGTGGAAATTAGCCCTTACGGTCTTTCCCCAAACAGGGCTCCAACTCTTGACCTAAAGTGAATTTTAATGACTTCACTGCACCTAAAGTGTGTAGAATTTAGCATACTTTAGGGCTACATATGAAATGTTCATTTATTGTCGACTCTAAAGGAGTAATTATAACAGAACGCTGTAGGGAGAACTAATAATTCCATGACTTTTCCAAAACTTTCAGTGAATTTACAAAATTCCATGACTTTTCCAGGCCTGGAAAATTAAATTGTCAATTTCCATGACTTTTCCAGGATTTCAATGACCCTGACCGTACCTGTCCGCTTTCCCACACACGTTACGGAACCACGGCTAGTCACCACTTCACAGGCCCCTTCACAAATCTCTACACATGCGTTAGCGCAATCGCTGAAGTTTGTGTGGGTGTGTGTGAGCTACTGTACACCAGGAAAGCCTCTGCTGAGTCTCATTGAGAGGCTATGGGCGGAAATCGCAGGCTGGGAAAAAACTCAGCTGACACAGATCTTTCCCGCTGAGAATTCACCCAGTCTTGAGCTCCAAACTCCAAACTCCGCTGACACAGATCTCCCCTGCTGAGAATTCACCCCGTCTTGAACCAAGACTCCAAACTTGCTGACACAGACATCCCCCGCTGAGATTCCACCCCGATTCTTTTAAGCTAGGACCCCAACCCTCTCTCTCTCTGTGCGCCAGAGATGAAAATCTGCACCAGCCACCAGCCAAACGCTGGTAAAATATAAAAGTGGTTTTGAACACAAAATAGTAATTCACTGCTGAGTGGCTGGTGAATTTTAACATTTACTTGTCAATGGCTGGTAAATGTACACATTTCGCAAAGTTAATTTCCACGCCTGCTGTGCACGTGTGTGAGTGTGTATGTGTACGTATGCGAATGTGAGAAATCACCCCTAGGCATGCAGGCAGGGGAAATCCCAACTGGAGAACTCCCCTACTGTGATTTCACCCAGCCTTGAACTCCACTCACACACAAATCAGAGAAGCCCTTTCCTATTGGACACACACCCTACCTCATTTGCATACCACTTCCTCGTTGGTCCACACCACACAGAATACACCTACCTTGTTTGCATATGCAATGGCTGTAACTGTGAATAACAGTTACTTATCTCTCTGTCAGCCATTCTGTAGTGGGTTTGCTCCGCCCTTTTGGAAGTGTGGTCAAAAGGGGCTTAGTAAGGGTCTGTTGTTGTGGTACCCTTCATAAACTTTGGCAGTGTTAATATGTGACAAAAAATTACGACTTCATTTGGCCAAACTAAACCATATAAAGACTGAGTGGTTAAGTGGCTATCCTGTTTTTTTTTTTTTTTTTTGGCCTTGTGGGCAAACAAGTGTTTACATTCATGGCCATTCCGTCCTGCTTATCCTTTGTCTTTGTTGTTCCTGGCCTTGCCAGTGTTATCAGTACTTGGCCTTATTAGTGTTGTTAGTGTTAGTGTTATTATCAGTACTTGGCCTTGCTATTGTTATTAGTATTTGGCCTTATTAGTGTTGTTAGTGTTAGTTTTATTATCAGTACTTGGCCTTGCTAGTGTTATTAGTACTTGGCCTTATTAGTGTTGTTAGTGTTAGTGTTATTATCAGTACTTGGCCTTGCTAGTGTTATTAGTACTTGGCTTTATTAGTGTTGTTAGTGTTAGTGTTATTATAATTACTTGGCCTTGCTAGTGTTATTAGTGCTTGGCCTTGCTAGTGTTATTAGTACTTGGCCTTGCCAGTGTTATCAGTACTTGGCCTTATTAGTGTTGTTAGTGTTAGTGTTATTATCAGTACTTGGCCTTGCTAGTGTTATCAGTACTTGACTAGGTTCGCTAGCAATAACTTGCTAGTGTTATTAGTACTTGGTCCTGCCAGTGTCATCAGTATTTGGCCTTGCTAGTGTTATTAGTACTTGGTCTTGCCAGCGTCATTAGTACTTGGCCTCGTACTTGCTGTACCTGGATTTGTCCTTGTCAGATACTCGCTGTTCCTACTCTCCAAGGCCTTGCCTTCGGCTCAGGGCTCTAGGTACTTTTGCCCCTTGGACTCCACTCACACACACCCCCACACCAGACACATCCCCATCAGAGAAGCCCCTTCCTATTGGACAGTGTTATCAGTACTTAGTCTTGGTCTTAGTGTTAGTATCAGTACCTGGTCTTGCTCTCCAAGGCCTTGCCTTGGGTTCAGGTACATCTAACTAGGTACTTTCCCTGCTCTCTCAGGTCTCCACGCACCTGCTGACACCACTTCACTTCAGCCGCTCATCAGTGGCATTACTGTTGCTATGTCATCCGAAATATTCTTCCTCAGAAGAAGGAAAGTCAAACTCAGTCCCATTGGTCATTGTGATCACACGGCACATCACAGTTGGATTTGAACCTGCGGTCACAAGTCCGTTACCTTAACCGCCAGGCCACCACTGCACCAGGAGCATCACATCTCGGGAGACTGAGGTTAATTATTCAGCCGCTCAGCCATTACCTTGTTCAGTTTTGTCCCACTTCAGCATCAGGTCGATGGCGTAGATTGCTCTGGAGGAGGGGTAGTCACCAATGCCGTAGGGGGCAGGGCGGGAGGTAGCAGCCTGGAACAGCTCTCCAAAGGCAGCAAAGATATCTGCCTGTGGATTTAGGCACACACACACACACAGGGACACACACACACAGGGACACACACACACAGGGACACACACACACAGACAAACACACACACACAGTTAAAAAATCTGTCTTCCACAAGACAACTAAAGAATATATCAGGTATTGAAGGCAACTGAAAAAGTGTGTATTGTGCAATGCATTTTTTTCAGTGGTTTCGTGGTTTAGAGCTGCTGTGCAGTAACACTCTCTTCCACAGTTCTTAATAGCTTCACTGTTTCAGAAATAACAAGCCAGCAATCTGAGCATGCCTAACAAATTCTACCTAAAGCCTACTACAGTAAATCTCTTATAATGCTGTCATTCACAACAAGACAGCAGACATGCTCCATCGAAATTGTCCAAAGCACACACTGAATGCACATATGTAGAGGATGTACACTCCACATCGGAAAAAAAAAAATCCCCTCTTTTTTGTGGACATTATTATTTTTTGTATTTAAATATTCTTTTTATATTGTTTTTTTTTTTTTTACATAAACCATTATATAGTAGTTTTTCAAATGTTATTTGGAGTTAATGGTTTGCAGTCTGGTGGGTTGTAATTTCCTTCCACCAATGCTGTAACCAGTACCAGTACAATATTATGTACTTACACTGTACATACCTAACACTAACACTAACCCTACGGTACTGTGTAAGCACATAACATTACAGATCGGTAGGAAACTGTCTCAAAAAGCTCTGATTCTAAAAGAAAGAGCTCTAAGAACACAAAATACCTTTAGAACACAAAATAATAAGAAAATGTGTTAACATTAAAAATGTACAAGATTATTTTTATTAGTGTTATTCTGATTCCTTCATTACACTCTTTGTTACACTGTACCTAACTGATGTAACAGGGACAGTAAAATAAAGTGTAACCATATGTTGTCACAAATAAAGCGTCTTGAGAATGCACAGCTCTGGAAGAAATTAGGAGACCACTGCCACTTATTATAAATAGTTAAATCAGAGAACCTGATAATTTTACAGTGGTCTCTTAATTCTTTCCAGAGCTGTGTATTTTTTATTTTTTTGTCGTTCATTTTACTTCATAATTTCCCTGTGCCCAGCACTGCGCTAAGGAGGATGTACAGGGTTAGCAAAAACACGTGTTCAGTACCTCAACTTGTTTCCAGGGATATTCGGGGTACTGCTTTTCAAACATGGGAATGAACTCGTCGTAGTGAACCTGTGGAGGAGAGGGGGAGGGGTAAAGACAGGAAGCCAAGACAAAGCAAGTGGTCTGTACTCCTGCATGTCAAAAAATGGAAGAAAATACAGGAAGTAGGCTTTGGGCAAAAAGCTCACACGTCAAACCAGTAGTGAATAAGAACTTGACAGCACTTAAAATTTGATGGACCAAACTGAGCAACTTCCTGAGTGACGGATCTCTTCAGAGTGTACCACCAGGCAGTAGAGCTGCTTACAAACATCATGAGTACTTTGCTAAAAACTGCTTCAGACTTGACTTCAGTATTAAGAGATATGTGACACTGATGTGGGCTTATAAATGAATTACGAAAGCTTTTGTCGCTGCAGGAGTAATCTTTTACACAGGACAAAAGAGGGCAAGCGGTGAACAACGGTTTTGACCACTGTGATATGTGATACACAGGACCTTGACGCCTCTTACCTGTTTCAGCACAACTCCCTCTGCATAGTTCATGACGGTGAAGTGCTTCTGATAGTCATCAAACGTGTCTAAGGAGAAGGGTCTGGAGCGAGGAGAGAAAGGGCAGGGGAGGGGGAGAGAGAGAGGGAGAGAGAGGGAGAAAGAGAGAGAGAGTGAGAGAGGGAGAGGACGTGAGTGTGGAGGTGGTTAAGAGGGGAGAGGAAAAGAGATGAATTAAAGGGAGTGGGATTTGGGGGTGGAATGTGTGTGTGTTTGGGGGGTGGAATGTGTGTGTGTTTGGGGGGGGGGGGGGGGTAACAGAGCAGAGTGTAGCAACATTCATTTGCGTGGTGTACTACACGCTGACGTCTTAACCAACGGCAACTTTGTTTGCTTCATCAGTTAAACGTGATTGTTTAGATATCTTTTATCCTCCCCTGGGTGGCAATATTTTTCTTATGTTAAAAAGGGTCATTCAATGAAAATGGCGGCAATGCTTTTAATAAAACTGGTAGATTCTCAAGCTGCAAAGACAAGTCTTGAAAGTTTCACTTTGCTTGTAGGTTAGTATAAGCAAGTCTGTCATCGGCTGGGTGGTGAGAGACATTTCGATGTGAAATCAGTTTAAAATAAACATTATAAATTTACTTGCTCAAATCAACGGTTTACGGGAGCTGAATTTGTCTATGTTCACAGAGATAACTTCTTTTTCACCAGGAAAAGCCAGGTTTTAAGTGGAACAGCAACAGAAATGGCTGACATTGGCCACTATGCTGATAATAGGATCACTTCTGCTATATTTTTTTGTGGTATTAACAAAGTCTTTCCATTTCAGCCACACACATTGTAGTAAATGCCTTCAGTGCTGTCATTCACTGAAGTTATTAAAACACACATACAGTATTAAAACCCACGTACTTGTTGGCGAAGCGGAGCCAGAAGACGTTGTAGGCGTAGAGACGGAGAGGCCGGACCGACCTAAGCAGCACCATGTAGCGAATATCGATCTTCACCAAACCAATATCCTCTCTGTCGAACAGCACTGGGTCCTCCAGATACTTGCACACCACCTAGTGGAATGGAATAGAATTGAAGAGCCATTACATTACATTACACTACACTACATTACACTTCATTACATTACGCTACATTACATTACATAACATTACATCACACTTAGCAGACACTTTTATCCAAAGCCAATGTGTAGAGAAACACAGAGCAAACAGACTGCACACATACACAAAAGGAGATACATATGCCTTAGCTAAGTTTACCGGGGCAGGGACACTTCAGACACACATACCCCCTAGCCTACACACTCACACAACCACGAGGCACCTATACACTACATTACACTACACTATATGACATTACACTGAGCAGATGCTTTTATTTGAGGTGATTTACAGTGGAAGAGGACAATCAAGCTCAGGTAACATATCGAGAGATTACAGGGTAAATGCAGGGCGAGAACACGCGCAGGTGTTGTAGTGAAACAGGAGTCACTCGGAGGCACCCAAGCTTGCGCTCAGACGCTTCTTAGGTCAAGGGTTTTGTTAGGTGCTCGTTTTCCTCAGAGTCTTCAGCGTCAAAACGTCAGTCTTGTCTGCACTAGGGATGTCCCGATCCAGCTTTTTGCACTTCCGATCCGATACCGATATTGTTTTTGCACTTCCGAGCCGATACCGATACTGGTGGCCGATACCGATACCGGCCTATCCAACCGAGCATGTATTAAAGTTATTTAGCCTTCTTACTTAGTTATTAGACTCATATTGAAAAGGGTTTTAGTACTCTTGATAACAACTAGCCAGCTGACTTAAGTGAGTTTGAATACACAATGGTTGGTAACAAGAAACTGACCTGTTTATTCAGGGATAAACAGAAAATAGACAACATTAAAAATAACAAACAGGCATGGCATCAGTGGTCAGTAAAAGTGCAAATCAGACTGTAAACTGTATGGAAAAAAAGAAAACCACACAAATATCCTGAGTGTAAAATAGTCTATTAACTCAAAAAAGCAAAACACACAAATAACCTCTGTGTAAAATAGTCTATTAACTCAGCATCAGTACTCTGCTCTTGAGCAGGTGTAAACCAAGGCCTTAAAAACCAGTGCAAATAATATCTATCATAACTATTTAAAAACAAAAATGCCCTCTACTCCCCAATCTCCTCCACACTTTTTGCTCCATCTCTATCTACAAACTGGGAGACGCTAATGCTGGTGTGCTGGAAAATGCGGACCGGATTTCAGCGAAACCACAGCAAAAAACTGGAATGGATTATCTGAGTAGGTGCGCCTACTCACCGGATTTTTTTTTTAACGGATCGGATTTTTCCCGTGCCGCCGCGCCGATACCGATACGCATTTTTTTGCCAATATCGGCGGCCGATCCGATGCCGATATTGGATCGGGACAAGCCTAGTCTGCACCTAATAAAAACCTTCACTTAGGAAGTTTCCCTAAGTTCAGTCATTTGTAGTGGCCTAGGGCTGTGTGCTGATTCCACAGTCCTGCTCAGTGAGCACCAAAAAAGGCTTAAGTGAGGGTGTTGGTTAGCGTGTTAAATTGTTATGATGAGAGGTGTTCTGACATACAAGAAAATACTTTTGGAGGAGAAAAAATATTAGGAGTGTGGGGTGTAGTAGAAAAAAATGTCAGGAATATGTACATGCTTCACTGTTAAATGGAAAGCGAGGGAGAAGTAAGAGTGCGAGTGTGTACAGGCCGGAGGTTGGTGGCGGGCAGCCAAGACCCCTTGGCAGACCCGAGAGGTGATAAGACAGTCAGACACAGATAAAGACACCTGCTGCAAACTGCAAAACTGACCATTAATTGGAAAAAGTAGGAAACCCAAAAATAAATAATTATGATAAGACAGTCAGGTGGTGATGAGGAGCCTCCTGCGAACTGCAAACTAAGCACTGACTAATTGCAACTTGGCAAGAAGTAGACATGAGAGCCAAAATAGATCACAAACATGTTAGGAGTGAAAAGTGCCCAAGAGATGAAGATGAGCTGAATACAGCTTTCTGAGAATTAGGAGCTTGATAAGAAACCTGCTGGTCAGCACTTTGGTCAGCACCATTTTTAATAAACAGGATAACGCGGGGCCTTTCACCATTATGAACTAAGATAAAAGCCCACCTGGCCAAAGAGGTGATAAGCATAGGAAGGTGGGGGCCACCGCCGAGCAGCGGAGTAAGCGCAGTTCAGATCGTTGTTGGATCTCAGAGGCAGCATTTGTGGTCTTCTGCAGAACACCTGGTTGGACTTCGATTCACTCGCCATCTCTTCAGCGCAGCAGACTTGGAAGGCAAGCGAGCTGTTGGCTTTGAGTGGTGTGGTGAATAAAGGTTCTTCAATTATCTGCAACTTCTCGTCTCAACTAGTCTATTTGTTAGGGGTTCCAGAGTGCTACTTTTGCTGAATTTATTTAGCGTCAACAGAGCTGTTTTTATCCACCACAGGGGTGGGGAGTGAGACGAAAAGATTTGTGAGACGTAACTGATAAAATGAAATATTTAGGCGCCACACACACTGTCTGTTTGACTATATCTTGAGTTATTGTTCCGGCCCCAAGGTCAGATTGGTGCGGCTCATTTGCACCAAAATCTCTCCCAAGGCACGCTAACATTATCTGCTGCTGCCATGAGTCAGCTAGAGAGCCAGTGCAAATGGCACCTCAAGTCCTGTGTAGGCGCCGCTTTTGTTGTGCGTGACCAATACATGCTATTTTAGGTCAGTAGGCCAATCACCATTGAGGCCCTGTGGGGACGTCGTGTTCTTAAAACAACACCTTATGATTCAGCCCAATTACTCACGGATGCCTATTACATATGGCTTTTGTACCAACGTGGTTGTGTCGACGTGGAAGTTTCTAGAACAATGCCCCCCTGAATCTGAGCCTCATTTCCTTGTACTTCTGGGTATTTGCTAATTATCAGACGTTTGCATGTCAGTACAATTGACCTGGCTTTCGAATCGAATCGTTCCTTGGAGAAGGATCACTGACTAACATCTTCAGAGAAGGATCACCCCCGGAAAACCAATACCGGTTTTGCCTGACCATCGTCATCTCCAACTGAAAGACTTTGCCGAATCACTCAAGACCACTCGCCTGAGTACACTCAGACTTCTTTGCTCCCATCTTAGACTCAGTGTTCAGTTGTAGTTCATGTACTCATGATTTTGCCTTCACAAAGTCTTTATTTTCCATCTGTAATAAACATACTATTATTGACCAGCCATCATTTTCACTACTGCTGCTCCTTAAACTCAAAACACAATGCAGAGAAGATCACAACTTTTCCAGAATCCAACAAAATGTGGATTCCAATGTTGTCTTGTGTTGTTCTTGCCAAACTGTAAAGCACTTTGAGCTGCATCTTGTATAAATTGTGCTATAAAAGTAAAGATTATGAAAGAGAGAAACTTGAAATAGTGTGAAACTTTGCACTGGGTGGGAAAGCCAGGACAAAAAAAGCAAAAAAAGGCTTTTAGCAAAAGGTTACAAAGCCTCAAACATGTCTGTGAGTTTTACTCCGTCAGCCAATACACTGACAAGCATGGCTGGCCACTGGTTTGCTTTATCCATAACCGAGTTAGATACATCACGTCTGAAATATGCATGTTGAACAGCGCTACTGTTGCATTCTTGGGTGTAGCTGTGATCTTTTCTGCGCTGTGTTTTCCCACAATGCCATGTTGGCACAGAGACCTTAAAACGAACCAGACACTGGGAAACTGTGTCATCCAGAGGACTGAAGTGAATAACAAAGTGTTGTTTGGGCTAGTGACGGCAGCAGACACCTGGCAACAGACACCTGCGCTGGCGCCTTTGGAGGTCAACAACTGAACCATGAGCCAAACCTCTCTGACCTTGAGGCCAGAACAGTCTGGAGATACAGCAGTACCAGGAGAAACGCATGCAAGCACACAGTTCCTCAGGAATAGTCACACACACACACACACACACACACACAGACACACACACACACACACACAATGGACTAGTAAAGTTAAAGTTAACCTCATACAGCAGAAGTGCTCACTACGTCGATCGCGATCTACCAGTCGATCGCGATCTACCAGTCGATCGCGAAGGCAGTGCTGGTAGATCGCCTGTTGCCTACATTTTTTTGTTAGGTTGGTTATCATAACAACTAGAACGGCTACTGGAAAACTGTAGCAAAGAAGGAGTCCTAGCTAGTTCGCTAACTTGTATCTAGCCCATACTGTTCATAAAAACTATGACAGTGACTTCCCCGTGAAAAGCAAATTGAGAAATGTGAAGGAAAATAAAAATGCCGTTTACAGGGCAGCAGTCACTTCATTATGCGGAAAATGCATGAAAGAGATCGTTGATGTCGCAACCAAAATAGCCTGCTGTATTCGAGCATGGTCTCTTCAAAGACATCTGTTCCGTGCACAGTTGGAAGATGCTTACTAACTATTCTTTCCTCTCGCTACACACCGACGTGAGATGGCTTAGTAGGGGGAAATTCTTGCAGAGATTTCGACAGCTCTGTCCGTTGATTAAGGAGTTTCTTCCTGTCACTAAACATGCGGAACACAAGCAACTTAATGACAATCGGTGGCTGCTAGACTTGGCGTTTGTAACTGATCTTACTAACATGTTGAACGAACTTAATTTGGAGCTGCAAGGAAAAGACAAAAGCGTGGTCGACATGAGACATGATCAGCTCAGCTAATGCATTCAAACGAAAAATAAAATTGCTGTCCTCTAAGTTGCAGCGCTATGATTTGGGAAACTTCCGAAACCTCGCATCGGAGCTGGAGAAAGCAGGGAGGGCGTGTCCGCAAATTGTCAGTGTGCGCGCTACACACAGCAGCTCTATGCAACCCTGTCTGACTCCCTCCAGTGCAGGTCATCATAATTAAGTCCTTGCAATAGATAATTACAAATGTATTAGAGTTGTGCTCTAAAGGTTCATTCGAAAGTAATACAAATGTATTATTATAATTGTGCTGTAAACGTCCATTATATCATAATACAATTGCATTAAAGTTGTGCTGTGAAGGTTTATGCATGGATGCATATATTTTAACTATGTTGCATGTGTAATGCAACATGTATATCAATAAACAAACATATCAATAAACTGCATAAAGGTACATATGAAACGCATACTGAGTGATTTATCATCATCATCTTCATCATCACCATCGTCGTCTTCGTCATCATCATCCTCAGTAGATCGCGGCATGGCCGTTTTAAAAGTAGCTCGCCAGCCAAAAATTAGTGAGCACCCCTGTCATACAGAATACCCAGATTTCTACACTACAGTCGTAACACCTTAAATCAACTTTGGTGGAGGTCACAAGTGACTTGAGCACAAATGGATGTCGTAAAAATGGCTTGTGGAGCAAAAAGGGGTTGCTTGTGTACTGTGGGTTAACTTGCAACTGTGGCCTAGTGGTTAGAGATTTGGTCTTCGGAAGATTGCCGGTTCGAATCCCGCCCTACCCATGGTTGAGATGCCCTTGAGCAAGGCATCTCACCCCACACTGCTCCAGGGACTGTAACCGAAACCCTGTAAATATCTGTAAGTCGCTCTGGATAAGAGCGTCAGCTAATTGTAATGTACAGTGGTCCCTCGCTATATCACGGTTTACCTTTCGCGGCCTTGCTGTTTCGCGGATTTTTTTAGTGCATGCAATCTCCTGTACAGTACAGAATGCGCTCAGCTTGTAAAATTTACATAAATCTTCCACCGCTAGCTATGTGACTCTGAAATGCTGTATGTTTGCAGATGTGAACTTTGCCTGTCTGAGAAAAGTGTATAAGTGCAGTGAGGGGTTTTACAGCCTTAAAACATCTATAATAATTTAAAAAAATAAAGCTGACTACTTCGCGGATTTCGCCTATCGCAGGTTATTTTTAGAACGTAACTCCCGCGAATAACGAGGGACCACTGTAATGTAAATGTAATGTAATGTGTACCTTGGGGGTGCTCTCCCTTTGCCGGATGATGTAGTTGAGGTTGCTTGTGATGTGAGTGTCCAGTCCGCGGGCCAGATTCCAGGGCTTGCAGATCCAGTGGTTGTCCTCTCCTCTATATGCCAAAGAGTAAGGCAGGAAGGGTTTTTAATAATAATAATAATAATAATAATAATAATAATAATAATAATAATAATAATAATCTGCATTTTAAATAGCACATTTCATGTAAGGAATGTAGTTCAATGTGCTTCACGGACGGTGTATGCACAGAACCAGTCAAAAGCTTGGACAAAAGCTTTGTCATTCAATAGTTCTTCTTTACTTTTTTATTTTTGTGGTGAATATTTAAACTTAAGGTGTATATAATAATATCCAAACTCAACGTGTTAGCTTAGCCTGTCATATTAGTTTTTAGCTTAAGCATAAACAGGTTGTTAGGCACAGAGAGAAGGGGGAGCAGAAGCTAGAAGAAAGTGCATTGGCAGGCGGCCAAAGGGATCCACACACACACACACACACACACACACACACACAGTGGCGGTTCTACATTGAATTACTCCCCGGGCAAGACCCCCTCCGAGCGCCCCCCCCCCATGACAAAAAAAAAAAAAAAAAAAACATAATTTTGCACGTTTTGTTATGAGCACATAGTGATTCTTATTATTGAATTGCACTTGAAATTAACATCAAAACACTGTAGGCTACAAAAACTCTTATACAAAACATCCATAAATTACAATTTCATTATGATAGCATGCCCTTACATGCCAAATGTCCGTCATTAGAGGCTATCTTTAGGGAGGAACAATTAGCTCCTTGGTTACCGCCTCGAATTCTACAGTATGCTTGTTACACGTTCAGGTATGACTGGTTTACTATGCTAAACTACCCTATAGTTAAACTGTGCAAACTATGAGTTGCAGCAAATTGCCAATGTTGAAACTACCATAACATTTTGTTGGCTAATGACAGGGCTCAACGTTAATCCAAATTATGGAAATCAATAATAACTTTACTTGTAACCGTTTTGTTGCAAAGCCAAATCTTATGGTGAAATTAGATCTTGTGTTTGTTGAGCTAAGACCGAATTATTGTTGAGTATAGCAATCGTAGCATCATAGCTAGAAGGCTAACAAACGTAAGAGTTATACCATGATTAACATTAGCCCTTCATTCATGGCATGGATAATGTGATCATGCAGAGAGAACAGTTGCATACCTTCATCTTTTGCTCGTTTCTACACTTCTAATGGCTTTGACCTTTTTCTGTCCATCTCCTGTTTGTCACTCGACAGTCAACATACTGTATTTCCCATCCCCGAACACTGTCACTGCCGACTAGACTTATTCACCTTGGTGACCGCCTACTCGTTTTGTATTGCCCTGTTTTATTAGCCCTTTCACACAATTAAAAGATGTGCAGGAATTATAAACCTGTAAATATAATGGTAGGAATAAAATGTGCGTTATTGGGAAGAAAGCTTATGTGTGACTGACTTCGCTCACTAATTGCAGAGTATTGCCCACGTGTGCATTGCATTTGAGAGACGCAGAGGTGAACTGTCCCCCGCGCCCCCTCCCCTTTGCCCTTCTCTCGCAGCTTCTGTGCACTGGAACTTTTCAGCAGGGGCGCGGGCAGCCAAAGGGGGCGCCAATTTGCCAATTTCCTACACAGTGATGTGATAGATATTAAAAACTTTTTTAGATTATATATTTTTTTTTTTTTCAAGCGCTCGTGAGGCCAATAGCACGGCGCCCTTTCACGAAATTGCGCCCTGGGCGAAGGCCCAGCCCGACCCCCCCTAGAACCGCTACTGCACACACACACACAGGTCCAGCCAGCTGCAGTGGGTTCACTTTGCTATGCACTTAGTGTTTTCTGGGTGTTTTGCCTGTATGCACTTGTGTGAGCTGAGGTGAATAAAGTTTTTCGTCAACAACTGAGTTCCACAACTTCGCTTGGGTTATTGCTACGAATTGGTTGAACAACGGTGAAGGCTACTTCCCTGTCGAAGGTTTCCACGACATTTTCTACATTGCAGATTAATACTGAAGACATCCAAACTATGAAGGAACACATTTAAGGGCTGCTTCCCTACCCCCCATAGTTTATTCAACACACAGGCACACAGCTGGAGGCTGTCAGTGTAAATGTACAGTGAAGAGAAGTAAAAAAAACTATTGAATGAGAAAGCATAGCCAAACTTTTGACTGATAAAAACAAGACCTACCACACACTACCACACAGGACATATACCACACCCGCCTCACCCGCAAAGCGCTCTGCATTGCGGGCGATCCCACCCATCCATCCAACAGCCTCTTCAGTCCGCTGCCATCAGGAAGGAGACTGAGGAGCCTCCGGGCCAGGACCAGCAGACTGAAGGACAGCTTTATCCACCAAGCTGTCAGGATGCTGAACTCTCTCCCTGCCCTGCCCTCCCTCCCCCATCTGACCCCCACACACACCACTTCCCACTTCCCTCTCCTGGTGCCCTGCACCCCCCCCATCTGACCCCCACACACACCAGCTCCCTTTCCTGGTGCTCTTAGTGTAAGTGTCCCAGTCTGGAGAAACCTACCTAAAGCACTCTACTATCGCTCTACTGTGGAACTTTTTTTCCCCCACTACTCCACAGACATTTCAATGCACACTTAACATTTGCACTACAACCAATGACACAACTGCTTAAATGGCATGTCCTCCTGTCTTGTTTATAAGATGTTTAATGTTCACTGTGGGCCTAGGGAGCATTGCAATTTCAAATTCTGTGTGTGCAACCTGTACATATGGTTTTTTGACAATAAAGCTGACTTTGACTTTGACAATACAAAAACAAAAACAATACAAATACAAAAACGTGTATGTGTGTGTATGTGTGTGTGCGTGTGTGCGTGTGTGTGCGTTGGCTGCATAGATGCTGCTTGTCATGCTTTTTGTCAGCACTTGTGTCTCTCTGTTGTCATGTGTTTGGGTTTGGGTTTGTGTGCACACGTATATTTCCATTTGTGTGTCTGTTCATGCAGGTGTGCATGTCTGACTGTGCGTGTGCAAGTGTGTACATGCATGTGTATATGTGTGTGTGTGTGCGCGCAAGTGTGTACATGCGTGCGTGTGTGTGTGTGTGTGTGTATGTGTGTGTTTGTGTGCAAGTGTATACGTGTGTGTGTGTGTGTGTGTGTGCGCGCGCAAGTGTGTACATGCGTCTGTGTATGTGTATATGCGTGTATGTGTGTGCAAGTGTGTACATGCATGTGTGTGTGTATGTGTTTGTGTGCAAGTGTGTACATGTGTGTGTGTGTGTGTGTGTGTGTGTGTGTATGTGTATATGTGTGTGTGTGCGCGCAAGTGTGTACATGCGTGTGTGTGTATGAGTATATGTGTGTGTGTGTGTGCAACTGTGTACACGCATGTGTGTGTGTGTATGTGTTTGTGTACAAGCATGTGTGTGTGTGTATGTGTTTGTGTACAAGTGTGTACATGTGTGTGTGTGCGCTAACCTCTCCTTCCTCTGTGAGTAGTGTGTACATGTGTGTGTGTGTGTGTGTGTGTGTGTGCTCACCTCTCCTTCCTCTGTGTGTAGTGCTTGATGAACTGAGGCAACTCTGTCTGGAGGTTAAAGGTCGTGGGGATCCATGGGGCCCCCTCGCCCCCCTGTGCACGGCGTGACACTGAGGCCAGGCAGTCCTTCGTGGTCACCACCACTTCACACGGGAACTGATTCAGTAGGACGTGAGGCCTCTCCTCGCTCAGCTTGCTTAGATGGGCAAAGGAAAAGTACTGTATTCAACTCAGTTTCATTCATTTCTATTAAATTCCTAATTTCTAACCCAATTCGATTAGCACCATTTCCACGCAACACTTTAAAGATGATAAAATAGAAAGGTACTGCAAAGCTAACATAATTTGGACACAAGTAGATTTGTTTTTATTTTCTTTTAAAAATTTTGAAGAAATTTAAAAAATTATTTAAAAATGTTTTACTTCTGTTCCACTCCAGGTAGTTTTACTGATTTATGAAACTTCATTTGCAGACAAAACCAACGTTGTTGCGACTAAATGACTAAGGGCTCATTCACACCAAACACTCCCCGTATTCAGCGCGTGGCCGTATTCTGTCCGTACAATATGTTTCTGTGGTGATAGAATACGCTCAGAATACGCTCAGAACACGGTTGCGGTGGGAATGGTCTCATCTGCCAACGTGCATTCTAAATGAATACGGACAGAATACACTCAGAATACGGCCACGCGCTGAATACGCAGAGAGTTTGGTGTGAATGAGCCCTAACTGTAATGGCAAGGGTCTTGACAGACAGAATGTTTATGGAGTTGAAAGAGACGTGCTGATTGAGTGGGTTCATGGTCTTGAAGAGGACAAAAAGGAAAAAAATTATTTAAAACATCTATACTTCTGTTCCACTACAGGTAGTTTTACTGATTTATGAAACTTCATTTGCAGACAAAACCAACGTTGCGACTAAATGACTAATTGTAATGGCAAGTGTGAAGTGTTCTGCATTCCCAGTACCAATCTCTTTCAAACTGTCAGGAAGGCAGTCTTGAACATGCATGCACACACACACACACAAAGAATAACCTTGAGCATGCAAACACACACGTATGCACGCACACACACACACACACACACACACACACACACACACACACACACGCACGCACGCACACACACACACACACACACACACACACACACACACAGACTTCCTATCTGTGTTGTGGGCAGCTGTGGCCTAATGTTTAGGGAGTTGGTTTTGGGATCGGAAGGTCACAGGTTTGAATCCCACACCAGTAGGAAGAATGTGGGTGGGGGAGTAAAGAATTAGTGCTCTCCTCCATCCTCATCCATGGCTGAAGTTCCCTTGAGCAAGGAATCTAAGCCCACACTGTAGCCTGTACCTAAATAAATGTAAGTCGCTCTGGATAAGACCGTCAGCTGAACGTAATGTAATATTGTCTGCCTCATTCTTCTCTCTGCCTTGTTTTCTGATTACCCATCACTGTTTAACAGGGTTTCATAATATTTATAATATATGTATTATTATATGATACGATATATGATATAATATATGATATTATATTATATTTATAATACCACATAAAATATGGATTCAGGAAGCTTAAACACCTGAAACATTAAAGACACACAAAGTAACTGCTGTTTGAACACACACAAATTGCCACCATTTTTTGATAACTGATGTACATTGATGGAGAAGCTGGGGAAGAATGAGGAGATGAATGCTGAAAAACAGGAGACGGCCTGTACAAAGCCAAGCATACCGGTAGTCTCTGATATGGCTGTACATCCACAAAATGTCCGCTTCCTCCTCACTGTCGACCTGCTGGAACCGTGGGTGCGTGAGATGGTCTCTCACTTGCTGCATCTCTGAGTACACCCTGTGTAATACACACACACACATAGAGATAGATAAGTATTTGTAGACGTAGACACACACACACACACACACACACACACGGTTTGCTTCACGTTATGCATTCTGCTGCATCTGCAATACAATCTGAGTCAATGCTATACAGTTTTTTTTTTAAATTTACAACCAAAGTGACCCTGTGTGTGACCTGTGTGTCTTATTTACGAGCCTTTAGAACAGGGGTTCCCAAACTTTTCAGACCGCGACCCCCAGTTTTAAGCTGCTGACGACCCGCGACCCCCGCAACGATTCTCTGTCACGTGCGCGTGTTCTCGCTCTCTATCGCTCTCTTTCTCTCCCTTCCTCTCTCACAATGTTTCTGTGTTACGCATGCAAGGCAGTAGAGCAAAAACAAAACTGAACACAATCTCTGAACTCTGAACTATTTTATTACCAAACTCACGAGCGAAAACAAATAGGCAACATCCCATCATAACGTATATAAAATGCTGAGCATATACGGACATATTACAAATATTACGAACAAAATCCAAATCGTCGCTATTGCTGCTAGTTTCATTAAAGTTCCCCCAATCGTGTGGGCCATTTTTGTCTGCGCAATTAAATGCCACCTCATATGAAGCCTTATGCGCCTTTGCAGAGATAATTGTTTGCTTATAGGGGTTTCTTCTGCCCCTGTAACACTCTCTTTTCTGCGAAAAAAGTCACTGGCTTTATCTGTGAAGCTGGGATGTTTGGTCTTCATATGCCTATAATTTCGCCGGTTTAGGCTCTCTTGTGCGAGGACTTCAAAGCACACAACGCACGGAGGGTGTGTACCTGATTTATAATGATACACGTGAAAACCCGACGCTGGGACACAGATTTAAACAGTAGGTGATCGCCAGAGGAGAGTCTGCTGATAGCTATGCTAATCGGGCAGGGCAGAGCAATAGAACAACAGGTCACACATTTGATGCCCGCTAATGGGAGGGTGACGGTCCTCTGGTTAGCAAACAGGCAATAGCATTATTTTTGGAAATCGTCTCGACACCCCCCTTCACTGCCCTGCGAACCCCCGGGGGGTCGCGACCCCGACTTTGGGAACCACTGCTTTAGAAGACCCTTGCTTATAACCAGAGTGGCAGTCCTTTATTTATCTACACAGCCACAACCTCCTTGGCACCATCTTGAGATACTGATTTTAAAGAAGGGAGGGCAGTTTGTTTTTTTGCATTATCTATTCCTGGAGTTGTTTATTTATTTATCAGCTCAGCTGAAACAACAACTGTAGGATGGATTGATTGATTATTTAGTTTATTGCCATTTTGAGCAACTGTGACTATTTCATGGCCAAAGCAGGTAAATTTAAACATTACACATTTTAAAAAATACAACAATCAAATAAATAAATAAAACAAGTACATATAATAAGTTTTTTTTTACATTAATACATGTTAAAAAGTTCAAAACCTTTAAAGGTGTTTAAAGAAATGTTAAATACAGAATTGTCTTTAAAAAACCTGCTGTCTTTTAGTTCTCAGGGCAGAGCGAGACAATAAAATATGCTTGACAGATAAAAGCCTATTACAGAATTGACATAGTGGAAATTTACCTCCAGTCAACAAAAAAGCATGAGTTAATCTGGAATGATCAATTGTACACCTTGTATAGACAACCTGATCATGTCTACTTGGGAAAGAAATGGTAAATCTCTTCTTTAATGACTGTACG
Source organism: Coilia nasus (assembly GCA_027475355.1). Lineage (NCBI taxonomy): Eukaryota > Metazoa > Chordata > Actinopteri > Clupeiformes > Engraulidae > Coilia > Coilia nasus. The sequence goes on from CM050199.1 coordinate 33,575,951, forward strand.
AATAAAACTCTTCCTTTCGATGACAACTCAACACAGACCAACTGGAATCCAGTAGAATTTAATGGGATGCCGCCCCTCACCAGGGGCCTTGATAAGAATCCTTTCATGTTGTGGGTCAATGTGAGTGTGAATTTGACCCCTAAGAGTTTTTCCTTGTAAATAAAAGCGGAGATGCTGGCAAGGGGGTGGGGGGTGGAGGGAGTGTGTGTGTGTGTGTGTGTGTGTGTGTGTGTGTGGGTGTATAGGGGTGTGGGTGTGTGTTGGTGGGTGTGTGTGCGTCTGTGTGTGTGTGTGGGTGTATAGGGGTGTTTGTGTGTGTGGGTGTGTGTGGGTGTGTATTGTGGGGGGGGGGGCTCCTCTGAGGTGTCAATCCCGAAATCAGAACGTAAAAACAGTGTGCCAGGAGGGGGTGGGGGATGGAGGGAGGGTGTGTGCGTGTGTGTGTGTGTGTGTGGAGGGGGGGGGTGGCTTCTCTGATGTGTTAATCCTGAAATCAGAATGTAAAAACAGCATGGTCTCTCTAAACATTACGCTTACAGTCGTCATTATCCTTATAGTGCTAGTGTGAATGACCCATTGAAGTGCAAACTCTACCAAAGCAAACATGTCGCAGGAAAAGAGGACACTCACCTCAGTACTTTGCCCTCTGGTACAGTGTAGGGCTCTATAGCCAGAGGAAGGGTTTCTTTATTTTCTCTCAAAATGGTCTAAAAATTGAAAAATTAAAATAAAAAAAACGCTCAGGTAGCTGTCTGTCAAAGTATATACAGCTCTGGAAAAAAATGAAGAGACCACTGCAATTTTTTCTAAGTTAAGCATCTCTAGGGCAGTGGTGGCCTAGCGGCTAGCTAAGGTATCGGACCTGTGACTGTGTGCTGTCCCATGTGATCACAATGACAAAAATGGGACTTTCACTTCTACATGTATGACAGCCACTCCTTTCCAGTGTCATGTGAAATTGGAATTTGGGAGAAATGTTGTCAATAGTTTACAGAATAAAACAAAAATGTTCACTTTATCCACGCATATACCTATAAACAGAAACTGATCATTTTACAGTGGTGCCTTAATTTTTTCCAGAGCTGTATGGTTAATATATACTTTATATTTATATGTAGTTAATATTTATACTGACATGTTATAGTAGCAGTGTGTCGATGGTGCTGTCTTGTTATTTAAAAACAGTGCTGACCAAGTGCTGACCAGCAGATTCTTAATCCCATGAAGCTATATTCAGCCCACCTCAGCTCCAGGTGCCTCTCACACCGTGGTACATGTGTATCATGTCTCCCCTAAAAGCCTAATTGCCGTCAGAATTGTGCTGCTCAGCATATAGCCTGCATTAGCCCATCACTTGACTGATTATAATGATCTTGTTTTTCCTGCTGCAGCAGCAAAACTCTTGGCTCCCTTCCAGCAGTCTCTGGGTCTCAGCACCCCCACGCCTGTGACCTCGCCTCACTGCGCCCCCCGACAGCACTTTTACTTCTGCCTCACTCTCCAAACATTCAGCTGTTAACAGTCAAACATGTTCTGCATTCAAACATATTCTTGCCTTTGCCTCCGCAATATATAGTTTGTATTTATGCTGACATGGTATAGTAGTAGTGTGTCGATGTGTAGAGGCATGTTACCGCACCTCATAGTAAGCGTTTGGGGGTTCAGTTGTGTGACTGCTGATGGCTTCCAGGTCTGGCGGTATCCATGGCAACAGCCGGCACTCACGGACCACATCATCGGTCTCTCCATAGGCGTAGTCACGGGTCACCTCCTCTGCCAAGAGACACAGGGGAGGGTTTGGTTAATTATTAATCATTACATAATGTGCATCATACAGGTTGGGTTTGGTTATTGATTAATGATTACATAATGTACATCATACAGGTTGAATTAATAGATATGGTATGTGGAGATTTAAAGCACTTCACTGTTCAAAACATGTTTTTATTATTACATAAAATAATGATAAAGAGGTAGAGTAATTAAAGTAGGCACAGTAAAATACATAACTTTACTTGCTAATGTACTCTCTCCGACACACACACACCAGCACACATACTGTCCAGTCTGAAAACAGTGAGAAAGCGAGAGACATCATCTGGTGGCGAATAGCACCTCAGGAAGTTATCATGACTTGACTTTGTCATGACTTTGAAGAACATAGAACAGGCTACAGACTTCATGCATCATCAAAGTCAAAGTCAAAGTCAAAGTGTACTTTATTGTCAATTCACTATGTAACAGGAATTACACAGAGGACTGAAATTGCGTTTCACCAGACACCAAATGTGCAATTTGAACTAGAAACACGCACGCACGCACACGCGCACACACACACGCACGCACGCACACGCGCACACACACACGCACGCACACGCGCACACACACACGCACACACAGACACACACCCACACACACACATGAAGTGTGCACAGACATCCACAATAAATAGACATAAGACATTCAGATAAACATATACGCTTCCAACAAGAAGGAAAGTTCGAGGTAGCTCTTCTTGGTAGCTGGTGTAGGTGAAAAAGGAAAAAGTGAAATGTGCAATATGTAAGGTGCAATAAGTGAAGGTGCAGTTGGTAAAGTGCAAGTGTAAAAGCAGCATGGACATCAGTGTGTGGATGTCAGTAACATGTTCATGGAATCTTCTTCATTGTGTTGAGTAGCCTGATGGCCTGTGGGAAGAAGCTGTTTCTCAGTCTATTTGTGTGGCACCGCATGCCACAGGGCAAACAGTTTGTGTGCTGGGTGAGTGGTGTCCTTAATTATATTGGTGGCTCTTTTGGAACAGTGTGATGTGTATAGGTCCTGAATGGTTGGTTGGGGTGATCTGGTGATCTTTTCTGCAGTCCTCACCACCCTCTGTAGAGCCTTCTTGTCCGCAGCTAAGCAGCTGCCGTGCCAGACAGAGAGGCTGCTGGTAAGGATGCTCTCAATAGCACCCCTGTAGAAGGTGGTGAGTGCAGAAGTGGGGAGGTCAGCTCTCCTCATCCTGCGCAGGAAGCGAAGGCGTGTCTGTGCTTTCTTGACCAGGGAGGTGGTGTTGGTGGTCCATGTGAGGTCGTCTGTGATGTGCACTCCCAGAAACTTTGTGCTTTTCACAGACTCCACGGCACTGCCATTGATTGTGAGTGGGGTGTGTGTCGGGTGTTGTTTCCTGAAGTCCACAGTTATTTCTTTTGTTTTGTTGACACTGAGTTGTAGGTTGTTTCTGTCACACCAGTTGATGAGTTGATGTACCTCCTCTCTGTATGCTGAGTCATCGTCGTCACTGATGAGGCCCACCACTGTTGTGTCATCGGCGAACTTGATGATGTGGTTCGATGTGAATCTGGCACAGCAGTCGTGGGTCATCAGTGTGAAGAGCAATGGGGACAGCACACAGCCCTGGGGGACCCCAGGTGTTTATGATGGTGGTCTCTGAGGAGTTTTTGCCGACTCTTACTGTCTGTGGTCTGTCTGTGAGAAAGTCCAGTAGCCAGTTGCACAGTGAAGTGCTGATGCCGACTGCACTCAGTTTGTTCACCAGGTGTTGTGGGATGACCGTGTTGAAAGCGGAGCTGAAGTCAATGAACAGCATCCGTACGTGACTGTTTTTGTTTTCCAGATGAGCCAGGCATAGGTGGAGTGCTGTTGCTATGGCATCATCAGTGGAGCGCTTAGGGTGATAGGCAAACTGGTATGGGTCCAGAGTAGTGGGAAGGCTGGCTGTTATGTGAGCTTTGACCAACCTTTCAAAGCACTTCATCATTATTGGAGTGAGAGCTATGGGTCTGTAGTCATTTAGTGATGTAGCTGGGGATTTTTTTGGTAGTGGTGCGATGGTGGTAGCTTTGAAGCTTTCTGGTATGCTGGCTTGGCTCAGAGAGATGTTGAAAATATCTGTGAGGACATCCGTGAGTGAGTCTGCACAGTCTCTGAGCACACGACCGGGTATGTTGTCTGGACCTGCAGCTTTTCTGGGGTTCACCTTGAGTAGGGTCCTCCGCACGTCCACTGGGTCCAGTTGGAGTGGTGTGTTGTCTGGGTCAGTAGGGGCTTTTGTTGGGGTGGTGGTGTTGTTTTCTTCGAACCGGCTGAAGAAGGTGTTGAGGGAGTTGAGGAAGTCTGTGTTGTCCTCGCACGGCAGGGGGGTTGGCTTGTAGTCTGTGACTGACTGGATGCCTTGCCACAGGCGTCTGGGGTCTTTTGTGTCGTTGAAGTGTGAGTGGATTTTCTGTCCATAGGCCCGCTTGGCTGCTCTCACGCCCCGGTGCCTGTCTTTGTCCCCGGACTTGAAAGCAGTGTTGCGTGCTCTCAGGAGCTCACGTACCTCCCTGGTGAACCAAGGTTTGTCGTTTGCTCGTACAGTGACAGTCTTTGTGACTGTGACATTATCCATGCATTTGGATATGTATCCAGTCACAGACTCAGTGTATTCGGTGAGGTTGACATGCTGGTTTGTGGTGGCTGCTTTCTTGAAAACAGACCAGTCTGTACAGTCAAAGCAGTCCTGGAGAGCTGAGGTGGCTCCCTCTGGCCATGCCCTGATCTGCTTCACAGCTGACTTGCTCGTCGTTAGCAGTGGTCTATAGGCTGGAATTAACATAACAGAGAGATGGTCTGAGCTCCCCAGGTGGGGGTGGGGAACAGCTCACAAGTTCACATGTTTATGGTAGTGTGGTAAAACAGTCTTTAGTTTGGCCTGGTTGAAATCGCCAGCGATTATGTAGACCGAGTCCGGGTTTGAGTCCTGTAGTGACTCACAGACTGATACAATGCGGACAGTGCGTCCTTTGTGTTTGCACTGGGTGGAATGTAAACAGCTGTGATGTTGACGGCGGTGAATTCTCTCGTCAAGTAAAAAGGACGACATTTAAGCATTAAAAATTCAATGTCTTCAGAACAGTGACTTGAGATGACTACAGCGTTTGTGCACCAGTTGTTGTTAATAAAAATACACACACCACCTCCCCGAGATTTACCGGTGCTGGCGTGGTTCATCATGAATTTGAGGTGTTTTTTTATTTTAGCTTAAGATTTATGCAGCTTAAATGATTGACACTTGTCATCGACAGCACCAACCTTTTGTGACGGTCAACACGTTTTTTCCACATGGAGCTCACACCTCATCACAACCCCCTGCTGCAAAATATCTCAGCTGTCATTCACAGGGAGAACCTCTTAATGGGTAAGTAGAGAACTAATGTCTCACACTGACCAGCAACATGAAAGGGTTATCAGGGCATCGGCAACAAGTGCTTCTACACATTCTTAACCTCTGTAGTATAAAGGACCAGAGGTGTCAATCGACACCGGCTTCAGAAGTTGAAAAACCCTGCCCAGTCGTAAACAGAGACTTTCCGATACACTATTCCCTAATTTACCCCCCCACCCCCAATCTGCTACGGCTGACGACACAACCATCACCTCCACACCCCTAACCCACCCCCCCACTGTCACTGCAGACCAGGTCAGAGGAGCACTTCAGCAGTTTGGGAGGACCTCTCCTGGCAGACAAACTACACTGTAAAAAAGTGCAATACTGCAACCAACTGTTTTTTGTTTTAAATTAAGGCAACATGCTGAATTTATCGTTTCACTTCGGTTTTAACTGAACAGTGCCATGCATGTGTGGCAATTATTTTGCTTTAAATAAATACTATAGAAGAAAAATATAAAGACAATGTTTGAATGTGTAATGTGAGAAAGTGGCCGGATGTTAACAGCTGAGTGTTTGGATGGTAAGACAGAAGTGAGGGCGCTGACGGGAGGCGCAGCGAAGCAAGGTCAGGAGAGTGAAGCAAGGTCACGAACGCAAGTGTGCTGAGACCCAGTAGATAGTGGAGAGGAGTGAAGAGGAGTGAAAAGCAAGATAGATACAGCAGTGGGAAAATAACCAATTAAAACCAGCTGCGGTGGCCTGAATAACACCGCTTATTAGACCTTTAGGGCTGACGAGGCATAAATAGATAGCCAAAACATGATAGGTGTGTAGCGCTGTGGAAAGGAATCTGCGAGATAAGATGGGCCGAATAATCGTCTGGGGGTACCAAACTCCTGATAAGCCACCTGCTGGTCAGCAATGTTTTTAAAAACAACAGGACTTTCCCATCATTATAACCCAAGATAAAAACACTATTATGAAATATATATATTATTATTATTATTAAATGCTAAAAGTTTATCATGCAAAAAAGGAATGCGCTGATTGAGCAGAGAGGTGATACGCATAGGGGCAATTCCATGTTAAGGATGTGACAGAACATGAGGAAATCTAATACTAATTTAGATATGTTGTGCATGTTTCTAATGTAAGTTCTACAGCCAAAAAAGCAAATGCTCAAATTTCATGCAATCATTGACATCCTACAAATGCCATGGCATTTTATTGGCGTTATGTATGTGACAAAAAAGTCCACTTTCCTTGGAACTGCTCATAGGCGGGTGGCCAGCGCCGAGCAGCATGAATATCAGCAGCGGAGCAAACTCAGATCAGATCACCTTCGGATCTCAGAGGCAGCATTTGGGTCTTCTGCAGAACACCTGGTTGGACTTTGATTCACTCGCCACCTTTTCAGCACAGCAGACTTGGAAGGCAAGCGAGCTGTTGGCTTGGAGTGGTGTGGTGAATAAAGACTCTTTAATCATCTACAACTTCTCGTCTCAACTAGTCTCTTTTTGCTAAGAGGTCCAGAGTGCTACTTTTGCTTAATCTACTCAGCGTCAACAGAGGTGTTTTTTTTCCACAACAGTACATACACAGTATATGCATAAAAGAAAATTAGTCGTTGTAGGATTTAGACAAAGAGAGGCACATTGTGAAAAAAACAGGGAGGGGTATTGGCAGACGGCCAAAAGGCCTAAGACACCCCCACCCCCACACATACACAAACACACACACACCCCCACACATACACAAACACACACACACACATACACACACACACACACACACACACACACACCCCCCCACACATACACAAACACATACACACACACACACACACATACACAAACACACACACACATACACAAACACACATACACAAACACACACCCACACACACACACACACACACCCACACGTACACAAACACACACACACACACACCCCCACACATACACAAACACACACACACACACACACACACACACACACACACACACACCGATGAATGGACACAAAAGGCACATGAAAAGAGTGGGGAAAAGACAAATGCACAAGTGTATGGCAAGCGACAAGCATATGGGGTACATACGCTGCATAGGGGGTACATACGCTGCATAGGGGGTACATACGCTGCATATGGGGTACATACGCTGCATAGGGGGTACATACGCTGCCCTCATGTGGATCCACTGCCAGCAGGCTTTCAAGACCAAAAGGAAAAAGGTTACTGACGAAAAAATGAAGGCCAGGGAAAAGGAAAAGTGGAAAAGTACTTAAAAGCCCAGGGCTGAGAAATGATATTAAATGGTAAACGATATTATTTTTTAATACGTTAAGTAAAAGGAAAATCCACCAGTATGATGTAACCCGGACAACGCTGATTGGTTGAAACGCATGTCACACAAAACATGTCTCAATTCTATGAATTATGAATGGGTTATGAATACTAATTATAACCATTATAAAGCTATATGAAGGCATTATAACTCTTTATAAATGTGTTTATAGAGTCTTATGATACAAGGTTCACAGAAATTGTTACCTATACTTCCACAAGATACCAAACCGCATATCCATATTCCATGACTGACACACACATATGTGGGAATAAAATTTGTCTCATCTATTTAATATGTATAATCGATGTCTTTATGATCATGTCAGTGGGTTATAGTGAATCTAAATTGCATTCTGTGTAACTTGTGTGTCTTACTGTAAGACCATAGAGGTGTGTAACCATTCTTTGTGTCTCACTGTCTGGGTCAGTTTGCGGTCTTATTTGCGGCCTTGCTGACTTAAGGTTCCTTCCTGGAATGTATGCAAGCACATAGGGGAGGGAGATGATTTGTGGGGACATCTGTGTTGAGTCTTGCTGGTCGCCTGTTTCTGCCATCTCTTTGAGATAAGGTGTGGAGATGTGCTAATAAGGGAGGCTGGATTAGTGGCGCCTCACGTACAATTTAAAGGGCTCAGGTCAACCTAGGAAGAAGCAACACAGATGTTGGTCGCAAGGGCTGTCTTTTGGGTGTTGACTAACCAAACACGTGAATTGATTAATGTGCTACGTGTAATGTTGCTGTATGGATTTCTGAAGGTATAAGAATGGATGCTCTTGTGGGTAATGGCAGACTATGCCTGTTTGCTACATGACGTGAGTCTCCGGTGCCGAAATAAAGCTCTCTGAGACTTCTTGATTACCAGCTGACTCTGCCTGAGTTTGTTGATACCTAGACTTTGAACCACACACACAGTCAGGATACCAAACCGCATATCCATATTCCATGACTGACACGCACACCCAGCCAGGATACCAAACCGCATATCCAAGCTCTCATAGGGCGGTAAGGCCCCACCATAGACCCTTGATGTGGCGCTGCCATCGAGTAGAGTTACCCAGTGGGCATGGGCAGTAGGGCAGCTGTGGTGTAGTGGTTAGGGAGTTGGTCTTGCAATCGGAAGGTTGCCAGTTCGAATCCCTCCCTAACCATGGTTGAGATGCCCTTGAGCAAGGCATCTAACCCCACACTGCTCCAGGGACTGTAACTGAAACCTTGTAAATATCTGTAAGTCGCTCTGGATAAGAGCGTCAGCTAAGTGTAATGTAATGTAATGCATGGACTTTAGATCACCTCAGCTGCAAAATGGCTCCATAGCATTTCATGCTAGATAACTACCATCTTAAGTTGCTCTCACTTCCAAGCCTGAAGAGACACAGCCCACCACATCAAGCACACACATGACTAAGGTTTTCATGGAAATACACAACATCAATACTTAGTCATAAAAACTGCTTTAACTTAATTATCTATACAGTTGAATTCTCTGCATACCACTCTCACTGGGAGTGTGCCACCTGATTTGTACTTGTAAGTTCTAGCCATGCACTAAATAAAAAAGACTGTTCTCTGCATCTCCCCTTGACAGTCTTGCATTCACTTGTAGATAACCGCAGTCTACAGACGTGTGTTTGCAGTCTGCAGCTAGTTCAAAATGCTTCAAAAGGCGTGAACTGACGTCTGTTCAGGCCGTTACTTCCTGTACTGACTGAATGTATTTCCTGTTTACACTGTTAGCTGACAGGTCTTTCACCTGAGAGAGACCATAGACATACTATACATAGACAGAGCATGGGGCGTTACTGCCAATAGGCGCTGACGAGACGCGGAGCCGCCATCTTGGAGCGGGGATACGCTCCATTCAGCTTAATCCGTTTGACAGGACAAATGAACTGTTAGCGCATTTTATTAACAGTACCTCGCTAAACACCACTAATTTTAAACTGGCTGTATCGCTAGTAGGTTATAGTAGGCTATAACAAAGGCTTCTTGAAGGCTTTCATTATTCTTAATTAATTAAAGAGCAACTGTCGCTGCTTCCAAATCCCCTCAGTAACAACACACATTGATAAAATAAACATGTGACAACTGCGAATAATTGAGCAGTTGTCTCAAGTTTATTTGCAGCCCCTTCTATTTTTTTCATTTTCTGCTCCGTATAGCTTGGTGGGTTATTTAAAGACATGATTCACAACAGCGTCAAACTTTTACAATCTGTTGTGGGATAAATCGCCTGCAGTGTAGGCTTGGTGCAACTGTTTCTACCTTCTGACATTGAACTACAGGCTGTTTTTTGTATATATCGCTAGTTCAGCCCAAGACTTTTCGTCATGCTTATTAAAAAATCTGTCACTGCATCCGACGGTCGGATTCCGGATTCCGACCCACTTAAACGACAACTATTGCTAAAATCAACATACACCTGTTTAATGTAGCCTGAATCAGTGATTGTGGTCGCCAAATTATTTTTAGTATGTTATTTCAACAAAATAAAATTCAAATCTGTTTTTTTTTATTTATTCATAGGCGCTGTTAGTGTTCAGCTTATAGAGAGGGCCGTGGTGCAAAAGAAGGGCAACTTACGGCGCATAGAGAGACTGACAAATGACAGATAAATGCCTGTTTGTTTATATTACCTTTGTGTTTATTGGTTAAACATGGCTATGTCATTAGTCTGTGTGTATTAAAATGAATTTAGACAGCGATTCACGGCTTCTTGTAGGCTACAGTTTTGGTTAGCGGTTCAACGTTCTGTTTTGAAAAGTTGAGACGGTGGGCTTGGGCGCGTTGGCTGCCAAACGACTCGTTTTATGTACAGTCTGCTCTCCACTCTCGCATAGTCACAATGGAGGAAACAAAACATGAAAAAATGTTCTGGGCCACATTTATGGTATTAAAAAAAGACAAGAGAGGGAAAGAGAAAGTGGCAGATAGAATATGGAAGAAATTGCGCTTGGACACACTGCAGGTATAGGATGCATAGCTTCTCTGACAGGTTGAGGGCAGCATTGGTTGACTAACGTTGCTTTTCCATAGGTTACAATTGAGTTGCTAAACTACTTTACGTTGCGTTTTAGTTTGCTAACTAACACTGGCTGAAGTGTTTTGTAGATATTTGCAATAGTCCTTGTTCAAACGTTTGACGTCGTTCGTGTTGTCTTTCTGCATTCCATCCACCTGCTATAATTATAGCATATTAAAGTTAGCACAACAAGCAAAACTGCTATTGTGCTGTTGTTCAGTATGTAGCATGTCATCCTAGTTCTCGTTTGAAACTTGTTTTAATAAATGTTCATTGTTAACATTACATTCGGTGTGGTCTCCCTTACGTTATCTCCGCTCTGAGCCAATTGTGCATAACACATTAGATATCTATATATAAACACCTGAGCGCTTTTATATCAGCTGAAACCACCAATCTCTTTCAATGCATAGAGAGTAAAAACAAATTCTATCTTACCCAACAACATTAATATTTGAATATTGTTACTAGAATGACTTATTCATGATCACAAATAGGCTTCGCTGTATTGCTTAGACAGTCTGATCCCCGCTCCAAGATGGCGGCCGTATTTCTCGTGTCCCAGCAACCAATGCTCCGTCTATGTATAGTATGTCTATGAGAGAGACTGCCACCTGATTTGCACTTCTAAGTTCTAGCTTAGAGCTAACCACTCCCCTAGCACCCACTTCACTGACCCCCTAATACCTTCTATGCATACTCACAATCACAGTCAATGTCTTCTTTGTATTCCTGTAGTACGATTGTATGCGTGGACGTCGTATGTCTGTGTATATGTGTGTTTGTGTGTGCGTGTTTGTGTGTATGTGTGTGTGTGTGTGTGTGTGTGTGTGTGTGTGTGTGTGTGAAGTGTCCCTGCTTCAGGAAACACACCTATCTCCTTGTGTGTTCCCTCTTCCACTGTAATTTCACACTTAAAACTGCATTGTGACACTGCAGCTAGCTCACAATACTTCAAAAGGTGTGAGCTGACGTCTGTTCGGGCTGTTACTTCCTGTAATGACTGTAGGCATTTCCTGTTTGCATTGTTAGCTGACAAGTCTTTCACCTGTGAGAAGGGCACTGCCTGGCTGCTCTGTCTTTCCGGGTTGGTTTGGCCCTCACTCTACATGAGCTTAGTCTTGGCCACCACCTCACACTACATGAGCTTAGTCTTGGCCTCCACCTCACTCTATATGAGCTTAGTCTTGGCCCCACCTCACACTACATGAGCTTAGTCTTGGCCTCCACCTCACACTATATGAGCTTAGTCTTGGTCCCCACCTCACACTATATGAGCTTAGTCTTGGCCCCACCTCACACTATATGAGCTTAGTCTTGGCCTCCACCTCACACTATATGAGTTTAGTCTTGGCCCCACCTCACACTATATGAGCTTAGTCTTGGTCCCCACCTCACACCATATGAGTTTAGTCGTGGTCCCCACCTCAAACTATGAGTTCAGTCTTGGTCCCATCTCACACTATATGAGCTTAGTCTTGGCCCCACCTCACACTATATGAGCTTAGTCTTGAGCCCTTTCCTCACACTATATGAGCTTAGTCTTGGTCCCCACCTCACACCATATGAGTTTAGTCGTGGTCCCCACCTCAAACTATGAGTTCAGTCTTGGTCCCATCTCACACTATATGAGCTTAGTCTTGGCCTCCACCTCACACTATATGAGCTTAGTCTTGGTCCCCACCTCACACCATATGAGTTCAGTCGCGGTCCCCACCTCAAACTATGAGTTCAGTCTTGGTCCCACCTCACACTATACAAGCTTAGTCTTGAGCACTTACCTCACACTATATGAGTTCAGTCTTGGTCCCATCTCACACTATATGAGCTCAGTCTTGATCCCGACCTCACACTATACAAGCTTAGTCTTGGTCCCCACACTATATAAGCTTAGTCTTGGTCTCCACCTCACACTATTTCAGTGTTCAGTGTTCATAATCCAATGTACTTTCTGTCCTCAAATTCAAAGGCAACAAAGGAAAGGGACTGCTTCACCGGGGCAGAAAGAGTTAAAAAAAAAATCAAAAACAAGAGTAAAACAATGAATCAAAAACGAGCCTCCAAAATGTCACTGCAAAACCCGAAGCAGAAAAAATGAGGCTAAAGTAACAATTAAAAACCCTTTACTGAATACTGGCTACCTGCCACGTGGGGGTTTAGTGTAATGTCCATGTCAACTTTGGAATTTTTAGGGTTAATGAATGTGGAAAAACACTAGGGCTGCACAATATATCGAAAATATTGTGATATCGCAATATACAATATCATGATATACATATCGCAAAACATGGCTTAACTCAAATAAATGGGACATTACTGTAAGATGTTTCATGCTCCAGTCCTACTGCCCTTGATATCCCCCCCATAGGCTGTGCACTGGCTACAGCCTAGCAGTGAAGATTAAGCTGAAAGATGTTAAAACAATATTTGAATATTTAAACGTTTAAACATATTTAAACGTTTATAACTTTCTTTAAACATTATTTAAAAATGAACATTTATTTATCACAAAACATATCGTCACTGCAACATTCAGCAATGTTACCGCAAATCGCACATTTGTCCAATATCGCGCAGCCCTAAAAAAAAACACATAAATCAGCCACGCTCTTCCCCACTGTGGAGACACAGAACAGCTGCCTCCTCAGGACAGGTGCAAGTGTCCGGTCAGGAAGTCAAGAAGGGATACACTGAGAACTATTTGCCACGGTCAGGAGGTCAAAAAGGGATAGACTGAGAACTATTTGCCAGTCAGGAAGTCAAGAAGGGATAGACTGAGAACTATTTGCCAGTCAGGAGGTCAAAAAGGGATAGACTGAGAACTATTTGCCAGTCAGGAAGTCAAGAAGGGATAGACTGAGAACTATTTGCCAGTCAGGAAGTCAAGAAGGGATAGACTGAGAACTATTTGCCAGTCAGGAGGTCAAAAAGGGATAGACTGAGAACTATTTGCCAGTCAGGAAGTCAAAAAGGGATAGACTGAGAACTATTTGCCAGTCAGGAAGTCAAGAAGGGATAGACTGAGAACTATTTGCCAGTCAGGAAGTCAAGAAGGGATAGACTGAGAACTATTTGCCAGTCAGGAAGTCAAAAAGGGATAGACTGAGAACTATTTGCCAGTCAGGAAGTCAAGAAGGGATAGACTGAGAACTATTTGCCACGGTCAGGTGGGGTAAAGGAAACTCTCTGTCTCTCTCTTTGTGTGAGAACGTGTGAATGTTGCTATCTTGGGGTCTCACAGTCCAGAACAGCTGTATGTGTGTCTTTGTGTGTGTGTGTGTATTCGATGGCATGTGTGTCTGTGTGTGTGTGTGGCTATGTGACCACACTTGTGTGGGTGTGTATGATGGTGTGTGTGTGTAACTGTGTAAATAAAAGTGTGTGTGTGTGTTGTGTGTACCTCCATTTTCCAAGTCGTGCAGGTGCCACAGTATGGAGTGTGTGTGTGTGTGTGTGTGTGTACCCCCATTCTCCAGGTGGTGTAGGGGCCATAGTATAGAGTATGTGTGTGTGTTGTGTGTACTTCCATTTTCCAGGTTGTGCAGGGGCCACAGTATGGAGTGTGTGTGTACCCCCATTCTCCAGGTGGTGTAGGGGCCACGGTATGGAGTATGGAGTGTGTGTGTCTGTTTGTGTGTGTGTGTACCTCCATGCTCTAGGCCCTGTAGTGGCCATAGTTTGGACTATGGAGTGTGTGGGTGTGTACCTCCATTGTCCAGGTCCTGTAGGGGCCACAGTATGGAGAATGGAGTGTGTGTGTGTGTGTGTGTGTACCTCCATTGTCCAGGTCCTGTAGGGGCCACAGTATGGAGAATGGAGTATGGAGTATGGAGAGTGTGTGTGTGTGTGTGTGTGTGTGTGTGTGTACCTCCATTCTCTAGGTCCTGTAGGGGCCACAGTATGGAGAATGGAGTCTGTGTGTGTGTGTGTGTGTGTGTACCTTCATGCTGCAGGTCCTGTAGGGGCCACAGTATGAAGTATGGAGTATGGAGTGTGTGTGTGTGTGCGTGCACGTGTGTGTACCTCCATGCTGCAGGTCCTGTAGGGGCCACAGTATGGAGAATGGAGTGTGTGTGTGTGTGTGTGTGTGTGTGTGTGTGTGTGTGTGTATACCTCCATGCTGCAGGTCCTGTAGGGGCCACAGTATGGAGAATGGAGTGTGTGTGTGTGTGTGTGTGTGTGTGTGTGTGTGTACCTCCATTGTCCAGGTCCTGTAGGGGCCACAGTATGGAGTATGCCAGCTGCTGAGGAGCGTAGAAGAAGGGCGCCATGCAGCAGGAGGGCTGGCTGGAGTGCTGCACGCGCGAGCCAAACTCATCCATGATGTACCACACCGGAACCTTCTCCTCTGCAGACTACACACACACACACACACACACACACACACACACACACACACACACACACAGAGGACAATGCATTACACACTGAGTTATCAGGGGTGTGTGTGTGTTTGTGTGTGTGTGAGCGCGAGCCAAACTCATCCATGATGTACCACACCGGAACTTTCTCCTCCGCAGACTACACACACACACACACACACACACAAGACAATGCATCACACACTGAGTTACCAGGGAAGTATGTGTGTGTGGGTGTGTGTGTGTGTGTGTGCGAGCGTGTGGTATATTTTAGTTGAAGGTCAAAGGTGATTGACATGGCTAGTTATAGAGCAAAGTAACATTAAGTACACATAGGCCTCACAGCACAGCTGCAATATATCACATCTAATGGACGATGTAATGTATACAAAGGGAGTCATATATGTGGGGTGAATGTCGCCTTATATGGTCCGAGACAAGCGCGAGCCAAACTCACCCATGATGTACCACACCAGAACCTTCTCCTCCGCGAACTACACACACACACACACACACACATGGAGGACAATGCATCACACACTGAGTTATCAGATGTGTGTGTGTGTGTGTGTGTGTGTGTGTGTGTGTGTGTGTGTGTGTGTGTGTGTGTGTAGTCTGCGTAGTGTGTGAGTGTGTGTGAGTGCGAGCCAAACTCATCCATGACATACCACACCGGAACTTTCTCCTCTGCAGACTGCACACACACACACACACGCACACACACACCTGATAACTCAGTGTGTGATGCACTGCCCTGTGTGTGTGTATGTGTGTGTGCGTGTGTGTGGAGTGCATGGAGTACAGTGTATCTGATGCAGCAGAGAGGAAAAGTATGTACAAAGGTCAATTATGAGGGGTGAATCTCCATTAAAGTTTAAGACTCTGAGCAAAGTAAAACTAGGTTAAACTGGTTTTCTCAAGCTGAGCGAGAGAGACGGCTAGAGCTGAGGTGATTCCTGTAAGGCAGGAAGCCCGTAGCTTACTGAGCAGACATATAAAACCACAGCGCGGAGTAGCCGCGTGATCTTTGGTTGGTTCGTGCTTTGAAGTTCATCTTGACACACGCTTCTGAACTCTTGCAAAAGAATTTTGTGTTAACCAGGGCATCAAGGGAAGACTTTGAATTATTTCTTTAAACTTAGATTTTACTCCGGATTACAGGATCTTGTTAAAGATTTAGCCTTTTTAGGGCTATCTGCTCACTAGATAAATAATGTGGGAATTATTTAGCTTTACGTGTCATATAAAGCAGTTGTTGTAGAACTTAACGGTGCAAAGAAAAGAGAGAGAGAGAGAGGGGGAGATGGAGGGGAGAGAGAGAGAGAGAGAGAGAGAGAGATGGATGGAGAGGGAGGGAGAGAGAGAGAGATGGATGGAGAGGAAGAGATGGAGAGAGGGAGAGAGAGAGACAGATGGGGAGGAGATGGAGGGAGAGGGAGAGAGAGAGATGGATGGAGAGGGAGAGAGATGGAGGGAGAGAGAGGGAGAGGTGCTGGCAGACTGCCAAAGTTTAAGGCTCACACACACATGCTCGCATGCACATGCACACGCATGGAGCAATGGACACACAAAGGTGGCGCAAGATGAAAGTGGGAACGCCAGAATATGGAAAGTAAATGTCAACCAACTAGGCTCACACACACACACTGTGATGCTGCGACTCGGCGTCACCGCACCACATGACTTTTAGCCTGCTAATGGCGTCTGTTTTTAAAATGTTTGGAGCGAACTTTGCCGACAGCGACAGAGAATACTACCATGGATATGGACAATGCTTTTAACTGTGCGTGTGGATGTACTGACGGACTGCTTTTAACATCTGCTGTTTTTAAACGCCATGAGTTTTAATCGCGAGGGGGTGAGTGCACGCACCAACTCTGTGTTTAAGAACGCTATCAAGTAAAATTCTATGGTAAAAAAGAAACAACCAGACAGTGTGTTCCACATGTACTAACTTTATTGTTAGAGCATTTTAGTTGTCCAAAAACAAAGGTAGGAAGTATGAAACGTATACCTTGTCTCCTGGTCGCAGGCTGCAGTGGCAAAGGGGCGCGCACCTCCACTGACAGCCTATTATACTAGTGGTGCCGAGCTAGGCGCGTTCGCGCACTGCGCTCGTGCGTCAGCTGTTGTGTGGTAGCGCTCAGATTTATTAAATATGCGCCATGGCAATGTCTAGTTTTAATATTATTGTTTGGTTTGCATGTCTGTTATTTCCTGTGTTAGGAGAACTTGTTTTGGTTTCAGTGTATGCTTTATTTTCTGCAGTGTATGCAATTGTATGTGCTTTAACCCTGTCAGAGTTATAGTATTGGTATGGTCCAATTTAGACAGGGCAGAAGGAGGTGTTTAAATGGCTGTGCTTTCAGTCAGTGGGAGGCAAGCATTGGATGCACACTGTTGTGAGTGGAAGCCTCAAGTCTCAGTTAAGTGAGAGTAAAGTGAGCAAGTTTTGTATATACTTTTTGTTTTGCTTAAAGTATTTGGTTTGGTTACATTTTTGACCCTTGTGTCATTGTTTGTTTATTTTTTTTAATTTTGACTTTTGTTTTTTTCTCACTGTAAATATCTGCACGGACATTGTGGTGGCTGGCTAGGGATAATAAATATAACATCCGTTCTCTTGCACTATACTCCTCTGTGGACTCCTCATTTTTGCACTATACTCCTCTGTGGACTCCTCATTTTTGCACTATACTCCTCTGTGGACTCCTCATTTTTGCACTATACTCCTCTGTGGACTCCTCATTTTTGCGAGGCTTGCCTGTCACGGTTACCATTATCACACACACACACACACGCGCACACACACAGACACTCTACTCTCCGCTCAATCAGCCACAGCCCGACCTTGACCGTGTGTGCGGTGTGTGTGTGTGTGTGTGTGTGTGTGTTTCCGTTGCACCGGCACCTTCTCCTCGGCAGACTACACACACACACACACGCACACACATAGGGAGGACAATTCATGACACACACATACGACTTATCAGGGGTGTGTGTGTGTGTGTGTGTGTGTGTGTGTGTGTGTGTGTTGCACCCCTTCTCCTCCACAGACAACTTGCTCAGCAGGTCACTGGTGTACTGCCCAGGGTGAGCTTAACAGAGCCTTTTTCCTCCTCTGACCCCTTCTCCTCCACTGACAACACACACAGGGAGGGCACACACACGTAAAAGTAATTAGGTGTGTGTGTGGTGTGTGTGCTGCAGTGTCTCTACCTAGTTTATGTCAAGCAGTTCAGAAATGTTTTTATACGATGTGAAAAAGGGGAGAAAAGGGATAATGAGAGGAGACTGCTTGCATTTTTAGATTTTCTTTGTTTGCTACAGACTCGAAACTCGAATTTAAAAAACTCAAGACTATGTCAAAATTGTAGGTAAAATATTCTCAGTGTCCAAAAAGCAAAGAATAAAAAAATAAAACAAAACAAAAACATTTATAATTAAATGTAATATATAACTCAGACTCAATCAGCAGTCTCTCCCACAGGGTTGAGACCATAGACATCCTATACTATGCATAGGACAGCTCTGGTTGACAGATGATATATTTCTAGGGTGCAAATGCGTGAAATCGTGAACCAGTTGAACCTAAAGAGTACACCGTAAATAAAGTACGAGGGGTTTACCGGGCCACCGTAAATCTGCCTAAACAGTTGAAAGCAACAACTGGTTGGCGACTCACTGTCTCCAGCCACTAACGATAGCCACATATGGATAGTCCAAACACAGTCACGCATAAGCAACAACAGATGTAGTGGAAAAATTCGGATTATATGCCTGTACTATGACGACCCCAGAGAGGGGGCAGGAGTTAAACCAAATGCCATATATCAAACACCAGAGATAAGAGGCGGCTCGTAAAGATCCTTAAACAGCCCTAAAACAATGGTGTTAACAGTGATGTGAGAAAAGCACCAAAGCGACTGAGAAAAACTGTAAACGGTCAGATTTAAGGGCTCTGGTGATGTGAAGTGTGATGGAACAATGGTTCTTGAGAGAGGGGGTAGGAGTATATATGTATGTATGCCGTGAGTATGCCCTATCTCAAACACCACAGATAAGATGTTGCTCGTAAGGATCCCAAAACAGCACTAAACCTGCCGGGCAACAATGCGAACAGATGTGATTTGGGCACTCATATTAGGCAACACGTTTTTATCCGGTGAACTTAGATCAGCAGCAGCCAACTTTTGGGTATCATCCCATCTGCAAATTAGGGGCCAGTCATGTTGTTGCCCAGCAACATTGATGAAAAGGTTGCCCCGTGTATCATCACCTTTAAACAACATTCTCAAGAACCACTGCTCCATCACACTGCCCACCCCCCTTCATAGCCCTCATCTCTGCCACAGAGGTAGGAAATAACACCTGGCCAAAGAGCTAACTAACTTCAGGACCCCTGCAGTGCAAACAAACACCAAAGTGCAGCTGGAATTTAACTTCATTGAATGTGGGTTTGGACAAGGTGCATAAAGTGATGTTGAGTTGGAACATCACTGAGGTGGAGAGTTGTTGCCTGGAACATGTGGGGGTTCTTTGCAACATTTCTCCGGTGCTATTAATACACTGCAGCACTTGCATCTGGGATGCCTGTCGCGAGTATCATTTTTACCACAGTTACACATGAGCTACTACACATCCACATGAGCTACTACACATCCACATGAGCTACTACACATCCACATGAGCTACTACACATCCACATGAGCTACTACACATCCACATGAGCTACTACACACCCACATGAGCTACTACACATCCACATGAGGTACTACACATCCGCATGAGCTACTACACATCCACATGAGGTACTACACATCCACACTTCCTGCTCTGTGACTCTCAGCATGTCTCTGGTGTACTCTGTGTCAGGGTGACCTGCTACCTTAAATCACACAAGGCCTAATATCTTCGTCTCTGGAAAAACACAAGGAAAAATACATTCATCTGGACATTCATTTAGCAGTTCTAGTTCTAAGAGTTAGCATAAGAAATCACCAGAATTCTATAATAATATATATAAACTCTATGCAAGTATACCTAGAAGAATTGATGTTACTAGTATATGCTGCACTTTGTGTCAAAATTGCCTGGAATGTGTGAAATGTCAAGTATTTCCGGTATGTGTGGTATGTCCAAAAGCTCTGGTATGTGCCGTATGTCAAAAAGCTCTGGTATGTGCCGTATGTCCAAAAGCTCTGGTATGTGCCGTATGTCAAAAAGCTCTGATCGGTGCTCCACGTGTGTTTTGTTTATGCCTTCCCGTGACGTATGCGGGTCCACGTGCGAATGTTTGTTTGTGTCGGCTGTAGAGTGTGAGCGCCACATCACACGCCCCTTGGGTGTCCATATGGCTCAGCAATTATGGTTACAGCATTCACACCAGTAGCGCCAGTTTACACAACCACAGTGTGGGAAATAAGTCTGGGGGTTGCAACTGGACCACCCTCCAAATAAACACCCCCCCCCCCCCCGTCACTTTCAGTCATGACGCGCCTCACATAGCTGAGTGCCATGACGAAACTAGGTGACATAAGGCACATTCCAGAGAGGTCGCGACAGACACACACACCCAAGGGGCGTGTGACGTGGCACTCGCACTCTACAGCTGACACAAACAAACATTCGCACGTGGACCCTTGGGTGTGTTTGTGCATACAAACATACACCCCCCGTCACTTTCAGTCATGACACACCACGCATAGCTGAGTGCCATGACGAAACTACGTGACATATGGCACATTCAATCTGTCATATTAGTCTGTAGCTTGAGCATAAAAAAGGTTGTTAGATGCAGCGGCGCAGAGAGAGAAAGGGGACCGGAAACCAGAGAGGAAGTGCACTGGCAGGCAACCAAGTGGATCCACGCACCCACACCCACACCCACACCCACACACACACACACACACACACACGGGCCTATATGCACTGACACAGACACCTGTTAGGAAAAAATGAGTGTAAGGAAAATACAAGAATGATGCTATAAAGACTAAATGAGTAATTAATGATATAAATAGTAAATGAGCGATGATACGGAGAGCAAATAAGTCATTTAAAGTACAGTACTTTTCAAGGAAAGTACGGAGCAATGTCATGTAAAGGGCAAATAAGTAACTTGTGGTACATGTGATAAAATTAGAAGTGAACCCACTGTTGGCAGGCCCCAACAATGGAAGAAAAGAGATAATAATAGAAGTCTGAAACCAGACAAAGGGGAGGCTGAAAGACACCTACATGCCCAAGAACGAGTGACAATGCTCATGGAGAATATTGTTATTTTTTAATAGCCCAGACGGGGGAAAATTCCACCAATATGATGTAACCTAAAAAATACCGGGAGGGCGGAGGAAATTCTGATTAGCTAAAGGTCAAGAGGTTTGATGTGGAGAAAAAGGGAAATTTCCTGAGTGTTCACAACTGTATAAAAGGCGACGTCTCAGAGCCAAACGCTGAGACTTGCTGGGGATTTGACTCTTAGACGCATCCTTACTCAGCTCTCTGGATTGATCAATTCTACCGTCTCTTGAGACTAGACAGCCAGCTGCAGTGGGTTCACTTCGCTATGCACTTAGGGGCCGATTCTCCCATAGACGCGCAAGTCTTTTTTACGCACTCACTTTTTAAGCACTTTCGTCTTGCGTGGATTCTCCCCTCTGAACCTCTGCCACTCCCCTAGCGCTTAACTCGAAATACAGCGCGTAACTCAACATGGGCGTGATATATGTAAAATGAAAGCAACGTCAGTGTCAAGTGCAAGGATTACGGCTACCAAGAAAACATAAATTTGTTTGCTTGTTTGCTTGCATAAATTTGAATATGCAAGCAAACAAGTGGTGCAAATGATCTTTCTAGCCCATTACTCTAAGAAGCCCGGTTTTACAAAATATATATGCCGTGATAATGAAATAAACAATAGCTATATTCGTTGTGAAGCGCAACACTGTTCATTGAAAAATCAGAGAGTAAGGAGTAGCCTACATACTAGGCACTCAAACGGTACAGCTTATATTATTTAAAGTCTGTTACAATGCTCACATTTGAGAACTGAAATCACTCCGATGTTTCGTGTCCAACTGAATGTTATGACTAACAAGCGGTTGTTACCCCGAACGCTGTATTTATATTCACGCCAATTACGTAATTTAAAAATTAATCCATTCATTCATTCATTGTCGTTTGTTTGTAATTTACCTAATTGGAGAACAGGTTCTTTAGTGATATCACGTGATATTTTAGAAAAATAATGTCATGGCTATGAGAAACGTTGTCCTTTAAAGAATAAGGATCAACAACCAAACATTACTGACTCTGCGTCATTATAGGCCTAGCCGACATAAAATGCAGTATTTCATTTCGCCCTATAGTGGCGCTGGACCTCACTACAGCCCTTTGAGGCGCGTAAAGAGAAAACCACTTCAGTGGAGGGTAGAATGCACGTAGGGTTCATTTACATGCGACACTCCCTAATTTTGGGGTTGCTCCTCCCGAAGCGCGTAACTAACTGATTTCAGCGTAAATGACAGACTTAAGTCAACAGTAGAATCCGCGTGGCCGCAGTTACGCACTTTTTTTTTTACTTACGCGCCCTTACGCACGGGGGAGAATCGGCCCCTAAGTGTTTCTGGGTTCTTTGCCTGTTTGCACTTGTGTGTGCTGAAGTGAATAAAGTTTTCGTCAACAACTGAGTTCCACGACTTCACTTGGGTTACTGCTACGAATTGGCTGACAACGGTGAAGGCTGTCTTTCTTCCTGTTGGAGGTTTCCACAACAATAAATGACATCCCGACTCTCTATGCAGACCATTCTTCTCACACTACATAGCACTATTAGGTGCAGTTCACATCCCCCTCCATGTGTACTTGTGTTGTATAGTATGTCCTACTTGTATATTATGTACATAGGTATATTGCTGTCTCTGTTGTGCAGTATATGTCTATATATTTCTATGGATGTGCTGAATGTACAGTATACTACTACATGTCTACAGCTCTGGCAAAAATAAGAGAATTTTTAAATTAGCGGTTCGTCTGATTTTTAACTATTTATAGGTATAAGTGTGAGTAAAGTGAACATTTTTGTTTTATTCTGTAAACTACTGACAATGTTTCTCCCAAATTCCAAATTCAACTGACACTGGAAAGGAATAGCTGTCATACATGTAGAGATGCTGATTTTAGGAAAATTTGCAGTGGTCTGTTAATTTTTTTTCAGAACTATGTTGAATGTATAGAGCTACATCTACCAGAGTCAAATTATTTGTATATGTAAGCATACCTGGGCAATAAAACTGATTCTGATAGCACCTTGAAACACATATCACAACGCAGAGAGTAGAAAAGCAAAACTGAGTAGTTTTTTTCAACCTTAAGATAATGCTTCCAAAATTGTTTCAGTGGTTCATCAACTTGTAGCAGGGTGAAAGACACTTCTGAATTCGCTTTGTCGCCCTCCATGGGCTATAACCGCACTAAGTAAGTTTGGAGAAGTGGAGTGTCTCTCTGTAGTTCTCTACAAGAGACAATTCCGCTTTCAACCTGTAGGGCAACCGAAGACGAAAACTCAAAGAAAGACAGACAGACAGACAGACAGACAGACAGACAAACAGACATGTGTAGGATGTCTATGCAAAAACTACTGTAAGGTTCTGGATTCAATGATGACTATTCTGGATCAGCACAACAGAGGAATTTATGCTATCGCAATAAAGGGCGCCTCAGGGGAGCTCCCCCACTGCATGCGCTTGGTGTGTTTAGTTAGGTGTCACACACCTTCTGTGTCCTTATTTGTGGCCTGCTAACAACCACAGGTCATCCTTAGGACAAGGAGATTAGAATAAAGGGTATATTATCTAGTGGGTACTACTATGAGATTTACATGTCATGTTTGGTCTTATTTTGATGGTCCCAGTGTGAGTGGTATGACTGGGTGACTGGTCTCAGTTCCAGAGCAGACTTAGGCTATTCCACAAAAAAAGCTCAGATCCTGAGCTTACTAGGTAGTATGAGGCAGTGGGCTGTCTCCAGCCCCCCTGCCCCAAGATAACACCGCAGGGTGTGTTCTTAACAAAAACATCATACACCAGATGGTCCCTAACTGGTAGACTAACTGGCATCGGGTAAGGGAAAGATAGTGAAAGCCTGTTTGAGTTGTCTATGAGCTAGTAGGCTCCCACATGCTGTGTGTCTCCCTCTCTCTCCCTCCCTCTCTCTCTCTCTCTCTCCCTCCCTCTCTCTCTCTCTCTCTCCCTCCCTCTCTCTCTCTGTCCCTCCCTCTGCCCTCTCCCTCTCCGTCCCTCTCTCTTGTTTGGGGTTTTGTTTAATTACCTTTATATCTCTGGTTAATTTGGCCATTACTGTGCTCCTAGCTCTTATGCTGTATGGGGATATTGGAGATAACCTTTTTATGGTGGGGGTGGTGGCCTGGTGGTGGGGGTGGTGGTGGCGGGTGGTTGACAGGGGCGGTGGCCGGGTGGGGGTACAAGGGTAGGGGGTCATGCGGTAGCCGGGTGGGGGTGGCCTGGCAGGGGCAGTGGGGGTGGCCTGGTGGGGGCACTGATGGTGGCCTGGTTGGGGGTGGTGGTGGCCTGGTGGGGGCAGTGGGGGTGGCCTGGTGGGGGCACTGATGGTGGCCTGGTTGGGGGTGGTGGTGGCCTGGCGGGGGCAGTGGGGGTGGCCTGGTGGGGGCAGTGGGGGTGGCCTGGTGGGGGGTGGTGGTGGCCTGGTGGGGGCAGTGGGGGTGGCCTGGCGAGGGCAGTGGGGGTGACCTGGTGGGGGACACCCCATGTTGCTCCAGGAGGACTCTGACCCTGTCCCAGCTAAATGGTATGTAATGTAATGTAGTGTAATGTAACATAGTGTAATCTACATCTGGAGAGACTCCCATGGTCTGCCATCTGACTTTGGTTCTCTAAGAATACAGCTCTGGAAAAAATTAAGAGACCACTGCAAATGTTCCTAAAATCAGCATCTCTACATGTATGACAGCCATTTCTTTCCAGTGTCAGTTGAATTTGGAATTTGGGAGAAATATTGTCAGCAGTTTACAGAATAAAACACAACTCTTTACTTTACTCACACATATACCTAATAAAGGTAAATCACATAAACTGATAATGTTACAGTAGTCTCTTAATTTTTTTCCAGAGCTGTAAGAAACAACCTACAGCTGAATAAACGACTCCAGACTCTGCATCCTTCTTTAACGCTCTTCACAGAAATACTAGTGTTTCAAAAAGAAAAACAACCCAACTTTGGGGAGACAGATAGAGTGAGTGAGCATGATTCAGTGTTTCCCATACATCGACCATTCTGTGTGTGTGTGTGTGTGTATGTGAGGGGGGGTGGGGGTTTGTGCATGGTCTAGCACCACACAATGCTACTTGGTCTGTGGGAAACACTGTGATTGATGGTCTTTTAAAGTAGGAAAAAGGGCATTCAGAGTCCAAGGTCGGTGTCTGGTTTCGGTGAGGAAGAACAAGATATGGGAACTAGGCACAGTGACGAGGGAGAAAGATGACGCAATCACGCTTGCTATTCTGGGAGAGAATAGGGGTGTGCAAAAATGTAGCTTTTGCAATATATCGCAATATATCATATCGCAATATACTATATCAATTTAAACATCAATATTACAATGTATCGTGATACTAATGCTCACAATATACTATATCAATTTCTGACTCCAAAAAAATGAAAATATTTTTTCAAACTTATATTACAGCTCTGTCCAATTGACCATTTTTATTTTTTATTTATCATATCATTACTCTCAGGTTAAAATCTCATTTGTCATACATGGTCCTACATACTTCCTGCGCAAACTGAAGCGGGCAAGCGCTCAACCACCCATCATGACCACGTTTTACAGAGGAACCATTGAAAGCATCCTCACCAGCTGCATCACCGTGTGGGGCGGAAGCTGCACTGACTACAACAGGAAGGCTCTACAACGCATCGTGAGAACAGCTGAGAGGATAATTGGTGTACCACTCCCATCCCTGCAAGACCTTTACACCACCCGCCTCACCCGCAAAGCCATCACAATCGTCAACGATACAAGTCACCCTGCACACAGTCTGTTCAGCCTCCTGCCCTCCAGAAAGAGGTACAGGAGTCTCCGCTCCCGCACCACCAGACTCACGAACAGCTTCATCCACCAGGCCGTGAGACTGCTGAACTCTCTCCCCTCCTCACCCGTGAGACTGCTGAACCCCCCCCCCACCCCACCCTTACCCTCACCCTCAGCCCCAGACTGCTGAACTCTCTCCACTCCTCACCCTCACCCTTAGCCCCAGCCAGAAGAAACACCAGGCTGGCAGGAGAAGTCTAGGGACATTGGACTCTCAAACCAAATATGGACTTAGGAGGTTTTCTCACGACAGCAGCAGTGTGCATTTATACATATATATATATATATAGTATACAGACACTCACCCCTTGAGACAGATGATATGTCTGGTTGTACTTCCACATGTCCTCCATCACCTGGTCCACCACGTCAGGGTCGGGGGCCTCCCCATGGAAGTCCACCCCCATGAGGCTGGCCATGCGCCCCAGCAAGCCTGGGCTCTGCTCCAGCTGCTGCCTGGCCACCTCCACACGATATGTCCATGCATGGTCCACCAGAAACACACTATGGGCAGTTTCAATGTTATTGGTTCAACTTACTTATAGTAGCCTTTTAAGTTGTTTTTTAATATTTTTTTTTTTATGAACACTTGGTAGTACAGGATAGGATAAAAACAGGATATATACAGCTCTACAAAATTAGTGTCACAAAATTGGTACAAAATTAAGTCACATCTCTACATGTATGACAGCCATTCCTTTCCAGTATCAGTTGAATTTGAAATTTGGGAGAAATGTTGTCAGTAGTTTAAAGAATAAAACAAAAATGTTCACCTTGCTCAAATATACCTAGAAATAGTTAAATCAGAGAAACAGATAATTTTACAGTGGTCTCATTTTTTCCAGATGTGTACTATATAAAGCCAGTGTCATTCATTTAATGTGTGAATATTTGTACTTGTAATAGAGAACAAGCCAAGAAGTGCTTTTATGCAAAATATTCGAAATGTAATAATACATAACAGTGCACACAAAGTCATGGACAGGATTACAGCTACGGCTCAGTAAACCCTTTTCCGGTCAAAAACGCAAACGAAGAACATTTAAGGAACACTGGCGCCCTCACCTGGTAGGATCAGAGGCTTGCAGGCCACTCTCACTAGTGACGATTACTTTGTGCACTATTTCATCACCGGAGTTGGGTTTCTTTCTCTCCACTTGTTCGGAATTCTCTGTCTCTTCTTCTTCTTCCCCCTCCTCCTCCTCAACTTGCATAATGCCAAAGACTTCCCCTGCATCGTACACCTAAAAATGACAGCGCCATGAGAGACTTTTAGAGAGCTCAGTCCCAGGCAGGTCTAGGTTTTAGACCAGTTAAGTCTGGATGGCAGCTGGTTTTAAAGTGTTGTCACTAATCTATTGTTGAGGGAACGTTTAATTTAATCATATGGAAATTTGCATCTTTGCTTTATTACACTTAGCCTTGGGAAGCAACATCTGAAACAGGTTAAGCTGAGGCATGACGTTACTGACAGGTGTAGCCTACAAGTCGGTGATCCATTAAGTTTTTTCCCTTTTGGCAATAAGGGCTTACTTAAAACGGTCTTAATAAATGCAAGTCTGCGGGAATACGGCCACAATGCAGGACTTAACCGAGGCTAAAAAGGGAAAACGTGCTTCTGGTAAAAACCGCTACATGTAACATGCGCTCTCTTGCACACACTAAGAAACACGATTTGCACGGTTGACATATGGGTCTAAAACGTCATAGTACGTACAAAAACTAGACTATTTTTCACCAGACAAGCCACAGATCAGACACAAACACACACCTCATTCGCAAGTTTCAGATGTAGACTTCTCCAATATATCGGAGGAATGTTTGATGCTTTTAATGCAGGGGTGTGCACGCTAAGGAAGAGCTTAAACTCCTCATCTTCTTGATCACTGCCGTTCGACATAATGAACTCAGCTATATCCAGGTGTCATCCAAAAACTCATCAGTAGAACACACGTGAAAGAGGAATCGGGAAGTCCAGCCTTATTCTCTGACAGCATTTTGATTTGGCTATGTCAAAAGAATAATCATTATCGCCATCTTCTGGTGTGGAGCCCAGAATCGTCCCTTTTCTTCTTCTTCTTCTTCTTCTTCTTCTTCTTCTTCTTCTTCTTCTTCTTCTTCTTCTTCTTCTTCTTCTTCTTCTTCTTCTTCTTCTTCTTCTTCTTCTTCTTCTTCTTCTTCTTCTTCTTCTTCTCAGAACACCTTCACAACAATAGTTCTTCGCTGGCTAATTTATTTACCCTTGCGATTGGCCATTATAATGTCGCCTATATATTGTGTGGTATTCTGCAAACACACTGATATATTTTAAACTGAAGATTATTTTCGCTTTTATTACTAGCCCAGCTGGGAGAAGATCACAAGAGACACAAACTTCAACCAAGCCTATCTATCACATACGAAAAGAATTCACTCTCTAGCCTACATCTAAGCAAAATAAGTCACATAAATAAAAAGTAAAATTGAAACCCCATACACAGCAGCGGCTGTGTAGAGTAGACACAGGCTAGTCCCCTTTCACTGGACATGAGGGTGCTGCCCATAGAAACTGTATAGGATGTCTATGGTGCTGCCCTAGTCCAGTCTTCGATGACAACACAGTAGTTCACTTCATCACCCGCTAGAGGGAGACATTGTAACATAGGCTACAGTTCGGAAGCGTGTGTGGCATTTATAGAGTTGTCCAATGCCAATTAGTCTCATATATTTGATCTTAGTGATTCTTAGCATATATTATTCCATTACATAGCATAAGCAATCATATGTGAATGGCGCAATTATGTCAGATATTTATCATAAAAATAGGTTGATTAATCTCTTGAAGACTTAATGTGATTATTACATTTCCTTGTCTTAGGTGTCTTGACAACGTGACGTCCGTGTCGTGCCCTCCCTGAAGAAAAGAGAGTTGTGATTGACAAACAAGAGAGAGTGTTCTTCACAGGATCCTCTTGACAGGGTGTGCTGAAATAAGCCTTTGAGCAAAGAGAGAGAGTGTGGCCTTTGTGGTGCAGAGCACCTGAAACAGCCGTTGAATTGTTATGTCCTGGGAGGGAGGCTGAGCAATAGCCCCAAACCCCTGGAGTGTTCAAACAGGACAGAAAAATCTAGAAAAAAATGATATATGTCTCTTTTGTCAGACCCTGACAAAAAACCCAGTACAGACCTTTAAGTGAGGCATTCAAACACTCTGAAAGGAAGTTTAGAGACTGAGGGGGAGATGGAGAGGATGGGCGCAGGTGGAGGTGATGGTGGGAGTGGGAGTGGGGGTGTGGAAAGGAGAGGAGAAGAAAGTGACCAGGAAAAGAGTTAAAAAAGGACAGCGAGAGAGAGAGAGAGAGAGAGAGAGGGGGAGAGAGAGAGAGAGAGAGAGAGAGAGAGGGAGAGAGAGAGGGAGGGGGGTGAAACATGCAAGGAAAAGTTACCCAAGCCACTGTGTCAAACTCACAATGGCGGTGGTTGAAGTTTGTGTCTCTTCTGATCTTCTCCCAGCTGGACTTCAACCCCCTCTTCCCACCACCCCCCCCACCCCCTCGCTGTCTCCTCTGATCTCCCCCGTCGGCTTCTGAGCGGCTTTCTACCGCCGCCACCACTGCCTCCCTTCTGCTCGCTATCAGCCCATCCCATCCTAGCCCCCCAAGACCTGTCAAAGGCACGGCCGAACACACACACACACACACACACACACACACACACACACACACACACACACACACACGCCACCCCTCTCAACACCTGATCAAAGCCGCACAGGTAAGACAGACACGCAGCCACATGCAATTGCCTTCTTTAACCGACAGAAGAGGGGTAGGGGGGGGGCATTTGTCTTTTGTCTCCTTTGTCCTTTTTTCAGTTTTTTTTTTGTGGGGTGGGGGTGGGCAGGATGGGGTAGGGGGAAGGATGTTCTCAGAGTTTACCTTGTCTGACACAGTGGCAGCGACTGAGATGGAGGGGATTGATCAGAGGTGTGTGTGTGTGTGTGTGTGTGTGTGTATGTGTGTGTGTGTGTGTGTGAGTGTATATGTGTGTGTGTGTGTGTGTGTGTGTGTGTGTGTGTGTGTGTGTGTGTGTGTGTGTGTGTGTGTGTGGACTGATCAGAGGCGAGAGTGAGTGATCCAGTCCGAACACCAGATGAAGGAGGAAGTTTATGCTGCTTCCTTTTACCAACTTTGAAACAGTGGGAGAGGTGAGAGGAGTGTGTGAGTGTGTGTGTGTGTGTGTGTGTGTGTGGTGGGTGGAGACGTTTAAAGGCAATGTTTAAAAGGATAGGTGGGTGGGGAGGGTGGGGGAACTGTCAAATATTAATTTCAGTTATTTTGACTCATGTTAGATTGTGTCAATCAACAGTGGTCAACTTACACACATACCTCCTCCCACACACATGCAGACCCCTGCACAGACACACACACACACACACACACACACACACATGAAGATCCCTAAACACACACACACACACACACACACACACACACACACACACACACACACACACACACACACACACACACACACACACACACACACACAAACACATCTCAAACAGAATATTGTGCTGTACATTCCCTAGGGAACTGATGCCCAGTAACTAAAGTTAAACCTCAGGGCAAAGATGATAGACTGCACACACACACACACACACATACACACACACACGCACGCACGCACACACACACACACACACACACACACACACACACACACACACACACACACAGAAAGACAGTCTCACTCTCTCTCTCTCTCTGTCCTTTCATCTCTCTCTCTCTCCTCTCATCTCTTTGTCTCCTTCTCTCCCTCTCTCACCCTCCTGTGTATCTCCTTATCAGCAGTATATATTAATGATGCCATAGTGACAAATGCAAATGGGGGAAGTTTAATTTTGTACCTGAATGTGACGATTATGAAAAACCCGTCCTCTTTCCTGAAGCACCAAGAGTGGACAGTACTGTCCCTGTACCTCACACGAGAAATGAAGGGGCGTGTGGAGAAATGAGGGGGGTTTGGAGGAAGTGGAATGGAGGAGGAGGAAGTGGAATATGGGAGGAGGAAGAGGAGATAGAAGAGTCTGAAGAAAATCAGGTTAATATACTGCCCATGTGGTCAATCATACATCGCTGCCATTCAAAGGCATTCAAAAGTGTATAGCGAATTCAATATAATATGAGATCTACAGCTGGTAGATGATTATGCTCAGTTCTTTAATATTCCACCATCCCCATACACAAAAAGTGTGTATTGTCATTTTGATAATAGCTTTTATTATAACTCATATAATTCTTGTAGTATCATTTATAACCACTCTTTGTTAGGTATGAGCTTACTGTTGATGGTTTAGAGTTGTTTTTAAAAAGATGTGTAAAGATTCACATTTTTAGTTTGCACTTACTTGATTAGATACGTGTCGTGTGTTTTGCAGTGAAGGACAATGATTGCTTTTCACTGTTACTTAGCTCTGCAAGTTATGTTTATTTTTTTCCTAAGATGTTTTTGTAATATATTTTTTGTCTGTTTTTTTATATTTTTCATATATAGCCAAGTTTTTTTTATAACGTGCTGTTTTTAATGTTGTAGCTACATTGCTTTGGGAAAAAAATGGGACAGCTAAATATCAAAGCAATAAAGTTATTTATTGCTATGATTATAACTTAGGTCAAGAATAAAATTTGACCATGACCCATGTAGCACAGAAGCACAAAACAGAAGAAGAACAGTTAAAAATAGGATTGTTGGAGGAGCCCACCAATCTGTCAGGCCAAAAACTCCACTTCCCATGATGCCCTTTCCACCACTCTCGTCTTGATGACACAACTGTTACCCACATGTGTCACTGTGAACACAGCACACACAACCAAATCCAACCTCTGCATTTAACCCATCACACGTGTGAGCAGGGGGCAGCCAAGACAATGGCGCCGGGGGAGCAGTGTGTGGGGACGGTGCCATGCTCAGGACACCTCAGTCATGGGGGAGGATGGAGGAGAGCACTGGTCATCCACCCCCATGACTGCAGCATGTGGCAATGCTGTGCTACAGTGGCAAGTCATGTATGCAGCACTGGTCGTCATGTGAGAATCTAACCGACTACCGTTTCCCAGGCAACCTACACATTACAACTACACCCCCAACCACCACCCCCCCCCCCCCCCCCCCCCCCACACACACACACACACACACACACTCTCCCAACCAACACATACAAACACACACACACACACACACGCACGCACGCACGCACGCACGCACGCACGCACGCACACACACACACACACACACACACACACACACACACACAGTCACTGATGACTATTACTAATTACACTGTAGACCACTCTGAATCACATACAAACCCACTGCCCCCACAGCCTAAACACAGAGGAGTTTTCTGTAAAGCAGATTCCTCCCAGCATGGATAACTGCTTTCATTGTGAGGAATTGTCACAAGAAAATGTGTTTGGTAGCATTTGGTAGGCGCTTGCTCAAGAGGTTCTGCTTTTTGTGGGTTTGATACAAATCAGAACGGTGGTTTCAGCAAAGAAGAGCACATTTAGTGACTTTTATTACTAGGCTTTTATTTCCTTGCTCTTTAATTTATAGTATATTTATCCTTTATATATATTATGTGTATGTACATGTATGTGTATCTATAGGGCTGGTTTACCAGGCTCGGTCTGGGCATCTTGAGCAGGGCATCGTCTCTAGTGAGGCGTGGGAGGGGCTCTGGAGCAGGTCTGATTAAACCCTCGGCTCCGTCTGCCGCTGGGCCTCTCAGACGGTAAAATCAGCGCCCGAGAGGTGTCTAACGAGGGGAGGGCAAGGAGGGGCGCTCCACTCCCTCCCATCGGCGGAGTGTGCCCCACACCCCACACCCCTACACATCACACCACGCCGCACCACATCACATCACATTATATCACATCATACCACACCGGAATGCACTCATCTACACATCTCCTTTTTTGGGGCTCTTTTTGAAGCATGGGGATGCATGCATGCATGTTTGTGTGTGTGTGTGTGTGTCTGTCTGTCTGTGTGCATGTCTCTCTCTGAATGTGTGTAAGTACCTGTGTGTGTGTGTGTGTGTGTCTGTCTGTCTGTTTGTCTGTGTCTGTCTGTGTGCATGTCTCTCTCAATATGTGTGTAAGTACCTGTGTGTGTGTGTGTGTGTGTGTGTGTGTGTGCATGCCTGTGTATATACACTCTCAGAAATATGGGGACAGTAGGGGTACAAATCTGTATCTTAAGGTACAATACGTATTAATGTACCAAGAAAGGCTAATATTTGGACCTTAAGGTACTGATGTGTACCTATTCAGCCCTGGAGAAGGTACAAACTAGTTGAAAAACAGTGGTTAAAAGGTACAATTATGTGCCTTAGGGTACTGCCGGTGTGACAAGCTTTGTACCCCTAAAAGTACAATTCTGTACCTTCTTTTCTGAGAGTGTACATGTATATGTGTGTGCAGCCTAGTGATGTTTGAGAGTTGAAAAATCGATGATCCTTCCTGCCACTTACTATGACAACAGAAGGCATTAGACAGATATTAGTTAGACGGCATTAGACGGATTAGACAGATTTTAGTTAACGTGCACATTCCTAGTCAGCCTGGGCAAACTTTTTTTTTTTTTTGGCCCGCCACCACCACCCCTCTTCGGAGGACAACTTTATTTTTAATTGAACTGTTTACAAATACATAAGTGTACAAATTATATATAGTGGTTACTTCCAGGCTCACCCACATCCCTTTGTGACATTGTGAAGACCCATAAGCTAGTGAAGAAAATATATAATGAACAAAACTGGACAATGGACATAGGGCAACAATGGGCAGAGTTGGGCAATTATAAAAATAGACAACAGGTGGTTGGACAGACAGACAAGCAGACAAAAGACAGACAAACAGCTCCACAGAGGACAGACGAATGCTAACAGACAGACATGGACCAACAGACAAAAGACAGGGGCAGGTGGGCACTAACAGACAAAGACAGACAGATCAATGGACAGACAAGAGCAAACTGACGAGCCTGGGCAAACTTTGCAACTGCCAAATTTGTGTGCTTGTGTAATTTATAGACTTGTGTAACTTATCAATGCTCTCCCTCTTATCTGTCTTAATGTCCTTCGTGTTGTGGGAGCAGAGTAGCCATCCGCCCTCATCCATGTCCTCTGCTCAGATACGTGATGGGAACAAACACGGCCATCTCCACAGCATCTCAGACACAGACACAGACACAGACACACACTGCACACACACATACTTATGCACATACACACTCACACACACACACACACACACACTATGTACACATAAACAAGGTTTCACCCATGTTTCAGTCACAGCAGTTAGGAGTGTCCATTATTTCCACAGGTACCTAGTCCTACCACCTGACCAAACAATACCCAACTTACTGGAGGAACCAAATGGCTGGTTTTCCCAACAGAAGTCTAGTGTCAGCTTTGTGTTTTGCCTGCCTGGCTGAAGATGCTTATAGGCTGTGTCAAGATCCCTTCTCTTACGTAACAGATATAGTAAAATAAAATATACTGTATAATACATACAATAACATTTTTATTTATGTAATTATGTATATCAAAATATCAGTATAAGGTACATATATTATATAAGTAGAATTAACTATACTCTATAATACATAAAATTTCACTTTTATGTTTGATATATATGGGATACGATGTATATAGGATAGGATAGTATGTAGGATGTATACTGTATAGATGTTTTGTGCGGACTGGCGGAGCTGTGCAGAAGTAAGGGCTGGTCTCGTGTCAGGAGACTATGACACAAACACACGAAGCCCTCTCAGTGAGCTGCTTCCTCCTGGAGTGGGTCTGACACAAACACATGAAGCCCTCTCAGTGAGCTGCTTCCTCCTGGAGTGGGTCTGACACAAACACATGAAGCCCTCTCAGTGAGCTGCTTCCTCCTGGAGTGGGTCTGACACAAACACATGAAGCCCTCTCAGCGAGCTGCTTCCTCCTGGAGTGGGTCTGACACAAACACATGAAGCCCTCTCAGCGAGCTGCTTCCTCCTGGAGTGGGTCTGAGCAGGGGAACACTGAGTGCCAAGAGCAGGCAGCACTAACTGAAGTCCCGTGTTGTATAGTAACGAAGTAATAATACTTCACTACTGTACTTAAGTACATTTTGGAAGAATTTGTACTTACTTGAGTTTTTAAAATTTTGATAACTTTTACTTTTACTTCACTATATTTCCGAACCTAATTGCATACTTTTACTCCGATACATTTTCAATGTGCCGTTTAGTTACCCATTACCAAAAAAAAAAAAAAAAAAAAAACTGCCTGCAATGAAGTCAGGATGTGCCTGTCTTGTTCGCAATTGCCACTTGCGCATGACAACCAATAGGCTACACCTGTTGGCTTCACGCAGTAAGCTTGCTTCGCACTCAGTCCTGATGGAAGAGGAGACGGAGACAGCAGTGTTTTATGTTTATGCAAAGGTTTACGAAAGAAAGGTTCGGACCACCAAACTGTGGTCTCCATCTTCAGATGCCAGATAACATTCAGTTTTCTGTCCAATTTTGTTTATAATGACAGCAATTGTTCATGTGCATTTTCAGCTGTGTAATTGCTTGTCATTTAAGATTAACCATAGGTGCTAAATGACCTTGGCCGGGTTTCCCAGTTAAGAACCTTCTTAACGAACCATAATATGCTCCCACCTGAAGTTCTGGTGGCGTCTGATTGAACTCATCAATGCTAAGACGCATTTTGGAAAATGTGGTTGTTTCTTACGAGAGCCTTAAGAAGGGTCTAAAGAAGTTCTTAACGCTAAGAACTTCTTAACTGCATCTGGGAAACCCGGCCCTTTACAATTAACCAAAATATAAAAAAATATTACAAATTCAGACTGCCTTTGCTTGATATTACCTTTTACTTGTACTTTTAATTACATTACTTGAGTACATTTATTTTTACATTACTTGTCATACTTAAGTACTAGCAATTTCTGATACTTTAACACTTTAACTCAAGTAACATTTCAGTCAGTGACTTTGACTTTTACCAAAGTCATTTTTTGAAGGGGTACCTATACTTTTACTTGAGTGTGATTTTCCAGTACTTTATACAACACTGCTGAAGTCAAAGGGAAGTTGCCTCACCTGGTGTTTGGGCTTTGTCTTTCTCTGTCTCTTACCTGTTGTTTGGACTTTCTCTCTCTCTTTCTCTCGCTCTCTCTCTCCCTCTGTCTTTCTCTCTCTTATTCTCTTTCTCTCTCCCCCTTTCCTTCTCTTTTCTCTCTCTCTTTGTATGCCTCTCTTTTCCCCCCCTCCCCCTCTCCTTCTCTTGCTCGCTCTGTCTGTCTCCCCCCCCCCCCCCCCTCTCTGTCCTCCCTTTCTTTTTTTGTCTCTGTCTTTGTTACCTGCTGTCATGACCTAATGTTTTTCTCACCTGATGTCAGCTGATTTGTTTGGTGTTTTTGCTGTCTCACAGAAACCCAGCTCAGATAAAAGCCTTCACAGTGGCAGTCCAGGGGGATTGCCCCTTATGTGATGTTTCCTGTGTTCGGGGATTCATTTTCAAACAAGGTGCTTTTGAGCTCCTGCCTGCCTGCCTAAAAGAGCTATTGCATCTAGCAAAGGTTGAATACACCAACAAAAGACAAACAAAACAAGATTAAGATTGTATGTATTGTATGTATTATTGCTATTATGGTGTGGAAGAGAGCAGAAATGTAAAGGACCCAAGGCCCAAGGCCCAACACTGTTAAAAATATTCCTAAGCTGACAAGGCTTTCTTATTACATCAAGTTGATAAGCAAATGACTTCTAATTGAGATGAACAGCAAAAACTTTCTAAGATATCTCTACAACAAATAGTAGTATTTACTGTCTTGGTAAAATTGAGGAGACCATTTTTAAGGAAGAAATTAAGGACAATTAAGGAAGAAATATAGGCCCAAGACAGCTAGGCTATGGTAGAGATTTGCTTTTAATTAGGTCTTGTCCAGCATCATGGTCCTCTCATAGAGCCGGTGTTGGACCCACTGACCGCAACCATATAATGTCAGACGATGACTTGTCAAAAAATCTCTCATTACTCACACTGAGATTATTGCATAAAAGGCAGAGAGAGAGAAACAGAGAGAGAAACAGAGAGAGAGAGAGAGAGAGAGGGAGAGAGAGGTTAGCGTGAAGAAAAGACTTCCCTTCTGCGTTTGCGCTCAGTCCTACACAGCAGCGCAAAAAGAGGAAATGGCGTACAGGGGTTATATACGCCGGCCGGCTTCACTTCCAAAATCTGCTGACACCTCGAGACTGCGACAGGCAACGAGAAGAGGAGCCATGTGGTACCCAAGCCCCAGCGTACCTGCCGTACAGGTAATGCCCTTCGCCTCACTACTCTTTATCCATCTGCCTACAATGCTCGTCTTTCTGTCCGTATTGGGTTCTTTGTTTTAAACGAATTCCATACATTTGCACAATTGAACTTCACATGTAAGATGACTTAAATCTGAACAGACATAGTGGCGCTGTGGCTTAGTTGGTTAAAGCGCCTGTCTAGTAAACAGGAGATCCTGGGTTCGAATCCCAGCAGTGCCTTATTTAAGACAACAGTCATGAGGACATTGAAAAGTAAAGTATGAGGTTTGAAATAAATGGTTAAAGTACAGTCAACAGTAATTGTTGGGGTAGTGGTTATGGAGTCAGACTTGCCACTGAAGGGTCAGTGTCGATTCCCCACACTGATGGGGGGCAGTGGATAACCAGCGCCCTCCTTCATTCTCACCTGTGACTGAGGTGCCCTGGTACCGTCCTCACGTACTGCTCCCCAGGAGCTGTTGTCATGGCTGCCCCCTGCTCACACGTCATGGGTGAAATGCAGAGGTTGAAGTTCGTTGAGTGTGCTGTGTGATCACTATGACAAATGGGAATCATATGTGACTCTCGAGGATGTTATGGGCATTTTGCAGGGTAATTGCAATAATGAATAAGTTAATAATAGTTTGAACTCCTCAGAACAGGGGTGTCGGTAGAAATCTACTGCCCTGTAAAAGAATAACCTTTTGCCACCCCTCGTATTAGTTCCAATACTGATGCTGTCGTCAGGGGGGTCTCGGTCAGTACTGGGCAGTAAAGTCATCCTAACTGCTCCCCCATTGCACCCCTTGTTTGACGTAAGGGGGTGTTCTTTGGAGGCCCTGAGTGCCACCCCCATGCCCCTGGTTGCACGCCTGGTTTGACGTAAGGGGGTGTTCTCTGGAGGTCCTGACTGGCCGTATAGCGTTGCATTTGAAACACGTGACTACACAAAGGGGCTCACCAACATAATTAAATATCTGTGTTAGAATCAGCTGGTTTTGTAGCTGGATGGGACAACTATTTGGCAGGGTCTTTTTTTTCTTTTTGAAGGCACACTTTTTGACCTCTGCTTGGGATGTGTCTATAGACTTGTGTCTACAAAATGGTTCTGCAATTGGGCATATATGCAAACATACACACATACATACATACATACACACATACATACATACACACATACATACATACATACATACATACAAACATACACACATACATACATACATACATACATACATACATACATACATACATACAAACATACACACATACATACATACATACACTCAGACGCACAGACACACGCGATCACATGCACCCTTCCATTCATCTATCCATCTATTGTACACACGTACAAGCAAGAATGTGTCTATCCACCCATCCATCCATCCATTCATACACACATACAAGCATAGATTCATCTATCCATCCATCCATACAATTGAACTTCATACATAAGAGGATTTTAATCTTTATAGACATGTAACTCATGAGGATGTGCTGGGCGTTTAGCAGGGTGATTGCACTAATGTCTCTAGAGCACTAGGCGGCTGATAATGAGATGAATAGAGAGAGTTTCCCACTCGCTACCTTCGGCACTCTAATCAGAGTGGCTATATTTCCCCTCTGCAATTACATGGCATTAGTGGGCCGAATATCTCGCGTGCATGTCTATCTTGCCCATGATTGCTTGTTATTTTAGTCATGCTGTCGCACATTACAATCCAGTAATTGCATTACATCTCTGAAGGGGGAGTTATCATGCATAACTCAATCTGAGATTTGTAAGCGTTCTCTTTCCTAATTGGGTTGGAAGTAACAGAAGCTGTTTGTTTATCTGTTTTGCTCATGTACTTTTGCATGAAATGTGATATGCACTTCAGTATGCTGAGGCAATTAAGGCCATGCTGTTGTTGTATATATTATTTTATTCACATCAACATGACAAAAATCAACAAGTGATATTTAGATAAACAGATTATGTCCTATAATAATCGCAATTATTCTAATGCGAGGAAACAATGCATGCAAAATCTGAAACACAAACAGTATTTATAATTAGAGGATTATGGTTTGCAAAGGCAGAGATAAAGTAAACAAAATCAAACGGTTCGTGTGTGTCACAAGATGCTGTCATGATGTCACATGAAATCGGCTTTATGTTGCCATGGCAGCTTATCAAATGTTGCGGTAAACATTCCCGGTGCACTGTGCTTTAAATGTCTGAGTTGGCAGACGCTTCATAGCAAAGCTAATGTAACACAGTCTCTGTGCATAATACTTATGGTGTGTACGTGTCTGTGTGTACGTGTGTGTGTGTGTGTGTGTGTGTGTGTGTGTGTGTGTGTGTCTGTGTGTGCGTGTGTGTGTGTGTGTGTGTAAATGCAGGGTGCATGTGTTTCCTTCGCCGGAGTTTGTTTTCATTGCATGCGTGACTTTTAAATGGACAACAGCAATGACAAAGCAAGAAGGCTCCGCACACGCACACACACACACACACACACTTCCCCTTTCGACGCAAGTCATCAGGTTTACGGGCCACGGGGGCGTTGAGGAAACTCCGGCGGAATGGTGATGCTGCCCCTTGGGGCCGTCACGGGGTGTGTGTGTGTGTGTGTGGGGGGTGTGTGTGTGGGTTGGGGTGTGTGTGTGTGTGCTGTGCACCCAATCGGAGGGAAGCAGGCAGTGGGCGCTCCACCTGGGGAGGAGAGAGAAAGAAAGGGGGATGAGGAGTGCGAGAGAGAAAGAGAGAAATCAATAGACTCGTAAAGATAAACAGCTGTGTTGGTTAACAGACAGACAGACAGATAGATAGACAGGTAGGTAGACAGGCAGACAGAAGGATGGATAGACAATTGAACTCATAGGTAGATTCATAAAGATAAACAGCTGTGTTGGATGACAGACAGGCAGACAGACAGGCAGACAGACAGACAGACAGAGACAGACAAATACACAGACAGACAGACAGACAGACAAATAGACAGACAAGCAGACAAATAGGCAGGCAGACAGACAGGTAGACAGACAGACAAATAGACAGGCAGGCAGACAGGTAGACAGACAGACGAAGGATAGATAAACAAATGTATGAATTAGAAATAGAACTGGGTGGCACATGAGAGGATGTGTCACTCTTGTCACATGGGTCCTCTGTGGATGACTTAGCAGAAGGCTCAAAATAAGATCACCTGATGACAAGAGAGGCAGACAAAAAAGGGACATCCCTGACCCAGATATTCCAGCCCAACAGTGTTGTCCACACATGCCACATTGCTTTTTGTTTTGAATTTGAGAAATGTCCCCAATTGTGTGTGTGTGTTAGTGTGTGTGTGTATGCATAGGGGAAGTGAAAGAGGAGCTCCCCCTATACCTGACATAGGTGAGGAGCGCACAAAGTTGTGTGCCCATGTGTGTGTGAGTCTGTATTGCAGTAGTGAGTGCAGAGTGTTGCATGTGCTGTGTGTAGTTGTGTTGTGTTGTGTGTATTTGCATATTACTGTATATATATACATACATACATACAGTAATGTGCAAAAGTTTTAGGCAGGTGTGAAAAAAAATTGTCAACTAGGAATGCCTTCAAAAATGGAAGTGTTAATCATTTATGTTAATCAATTGACAAAATGCAGTGACTGAACACAATAGAAACCTAAATCAAATCAATATTTTGTGTGACCATCCTTTGCCTTCAAAAGAGCATCAGTTCTTCTAGGTATACTTGCATAGATTTTTTGAAGGAACTTGGCTGGTAGCTTGCACCAAT
Organism: Coilia nasus; assembly: GCA_027475355.1. NCBI lineage: Eukaryota > Metazoa > Chordata > Actinopteri > Clupeiformes > Engraulidae > Coilia > Coilia nasus. The sequence continues at coordinate 33,617,080 of CM050199.1, forward strand.
AATCTTAAAGAACTAGCCACAGATCCTCTGTAGATGTAGGCTTCCTGACACATACTGTACAACCAATTTGGTGTAACTGGTTGATCACTATAATCCTGCAAAATCCCTGACTTTGTGTGTACCCCTTTGTGTGTACTGATGCTGGTTTGAAGGCACCTGCCTAAATCTTTGCACAGCACTGTAACTTTTTAGCCATCCACATGTTTAATGTTAAAACACCCATAAGGCTGAAAGCACTTAATGGGCATAAGTTGTTTTTTGACAAGTTTTAGGCAGGTGCACACAAAGTGCACACACACAGGGGTACACAGAAAGTCAGAGATTTTGCAGGATTATAGTCAGGTGTATGATCAACCAATTACACAAATATCAGGAAGCCAACGTCCACAGAGAATGAAATGGATCTTTTGTTCAGTCACTGCATTTTGTTGATTGATGAACATAAATGATTAACGCTTCCATTTTTGAAGGCATTCCTAGTTGACACCTGCCTAAAACTTTTGCACATTACTGTATATATATATATATATATATATATATATATATATATATATATATATATAGAGAGAGAGAGAGAGAGAGAGAGAGAGAGGAGAGAGACAGAGGAGAGAGAGAGGAGAGAGAGTGACACATGGACATGTTGTCAGAATGACAGAGCAGAATAAAGGGGCACACAGGCAGAGAGGAAGTGTGTGTTTATGCGTCTCAGAGAAAGGGGGAACACTTCCCAAAAAGGAAGAGAGAAGGAGAAGGAGAGGAGAGGAGTGGCGTGTGGAGAAGTGCACAGAGCCAGTGCAAAGGAGGTGTGCAGAGCTGGTGTGACAATGCACAAAGTCAGACAATAGGGCACAGACTGACATGCAGACAGACAAACAGAGAGACATGCAGACAGACAAACAGAGAGAAAGACAGAGAGAGTAAAGAGAGAAAAAGACAGAGAGAGAGATACAGAGAGAAAAGGAAAGAGAGACATACAGAGAGAGAGAGATACAGAGAGAGAAAGAGAGAGAGATACAGAGAGAGAGAGAGAGAGCAAGACAGAGAAACAAAGAGAGAAAGGCTGGTGCAAATGAAGGTGTTTGGCAGTTCACAGTCCGTCAGAGAGGAATGTGAAAGTTTGATGCAAACAGACCGTCATGGCTGACTCATACGCCTTAGTCATTAAAGCGTGTCCTAATCTCTCCTGCTGACATTTAGAGGGTATTCCCCCCATTACAGACAACAGTGCAGCGTAGGACTGCACACTGGCATAACCTTTTCCAATCTAACGAAACAGCCCTGGATAAATTCTGTTTTTAGATACAAATAAGGGAAGCCTAAATGTCTTACTTTAAAAAGGCTTTATCGTGACTCAGTCTCATGTGCTATCACCATCAACATGTTTAGAAGTGGTGATCGTACATGCTTTTATATGAGGCCGTATCAGATCATCGAAGAGATATCAGAGACTTTGGCTGAGGTTTTGTAAACAGTCTAAACTGTGTTCTGTGAATGAGAGGGAAGTTGAGATGCCACTTGCGTGCTGTTGAGAAACAAAACAAATGTCCCTCTAGTGGCCAATGTCGGTATGACGGTCATCATACCTATAAATGCCTCTGCCTCTTGTTACCAACTTGGGCGAGGTGACTGACTTTTTGAGGTCCATCCATAAACTGTTCACTAAAACCAAAGGTGATTGAGGAAATGGCTTTGGACTTGACGGTTTGCAATAAATGGGTTGCCAGATCTTCCATGAATGGGTTGCCAGATCAGTGCCAGAAGGGGTGTCAGTATGCTCGAGCAGCCTGGCATCTAAATGCCTCTCTTAAAGGCCCTTAAGCCAAACATGGCCTCCTCTCGCCCAGACGTCCCTAATACCTTATGACACACACCTGATTGCTGATTTGGCTGATTGGGGGAGAATCGTGATAGCCAACAGCCCTATTTATAGTTTGAGTGCCAACCGTCTCATCATGACTCTGTAGCCTTGTCTTTCTTTCTTTCTTTCTTTCTTGCTATATTTTTCTCGGGTGCATCAAGGATTAAAGCAGCCCTCAAACAGCGTTTGGCACAGGAGAGGGTTTGCCACTGAAGTGAGGCTTGGGTTGGCCTGAGCCAATCAGCTGTGAGATAGGGTTAGGTGCTGCTCAACCTCCACCAATCAGCTGTAAGATAGGGTTAGGTGCTGCTCAACCTCCACCAATCAGCTGTGAGAAAGGGGTCACTGTGGGGTTAGGTGCTGCTCAACCTTGACCAATCAGATGATTTGGTGGTTTTTCCAGGAGCCCTTGTGCCGCCTGTTGTAGACCACTCCGCTCTAGAGAGGAGGCAGAGAGAGAGGGAGAGGGAGAGGGAGAGAGAGAGAGAGAGAGAGGAAGGGAGAGAGAGAGAGAGAGAGAGATACAGAGAGAGAGGGGGAGGAGAGAAAGCACTGTAGACTACTCCACTCTGTCTGGGAGAGAGACATGACAGAGGTGAAGGACAGGGGCTTTCTTGAGGAATATATTTCAGTGTAGCCTGGCAACACACACACACACACACACACACACACACACACACACACACACACACCGATTGTTATGTTATTTCTGGACTGGATCCATTATCATGTCTGTAACCCATTCAGCTTAGGCTTCAGAAGACACATGGAATGTAGCATACATCAGAGGGATTGCCCCACCCACACGCACGCACGCACGCACACCCACACTTCCATGTGTGTCTCTCTGTCTCTCTCTGTATGTGTGTATGTGTGTGTGTGTGTCTGTGTGTGCATGCGTCTCTCTGTCTCTCTCTATTTTTGCATGTGTGTGTGTGTTTTGGGGGCTGTCATGCTAATCAGGTGGATGGCGGATGCTCAGGCGAGCCCTCAGCAGTATAAGCATGTGTGCCTGTGCATGCGTGTAGGAATAGGAATGAGTGTGTTTGTGTATGTGGTGGAGTTAGTTCCTCCCCCCCCGTCTAGACTGGATGGATCATACTTACATATTTTCCATGTGATGGCTTCCCCCAGACATGAGAGGTAGTGTTGAAATAATAGCACTCGGTTAGCTCACAATGTCATGCTTTAGAGTGTTGTTTTTATGCATCTCGTTTGAGCTTAAAATCTTATTTTTAAATAAAACACAGTTTCTAATGTTTACAATATTAAACATGTAAGCTTGTAAGCATGTAAACGTTTACCTTTTTTGATGAACACCAATTTTAACATCCACATGACATATTCCAAGTGGTCTGCATACTGTGTATGCTCCAACAGGATTTTATTTACTTATATTGGGCAACGCCTCGATCCTATGGGATCTTCATCGGACCAGACCACTTTTTCAAAACATCTGCTATTTTTGTCTAGCACCTAGGATACTTCATTTGGATGTGCACACCTTTCTACACTTTCAGACATGTGAATGTTTTTTTTTTCTTTCAAAAATGGATTAGCAACTATGTTCCTTGACTATTTAATTATCTTGGTACTTGTCAGTCACAGTTGCCACTCGTAGGATGGGTTCTGAACACACAAGAGAGTGTCACAAGAGAGTTGGTGTTATATCTTATGTTGTGTGTTGTGTATTTCATTTGCACAGGTTATGAGCTAACAAATGTGTAATATGTGTGAAATGTATTTTAAGAAAAGACAAAAAACAACCTTTGGTGCACACCATAAATGTTGAGTAGGCGTACATTGTTCATTAGCCTTGTGACTCACCCCACACACACACACACACACGCACACACACACGCACACACACACACACACATAGACACAGACACACACACACACAGACAAAAACACACACACACACAGACACACACACACACAGGAACTGTAGCAGAAAGCACTGTGCGTAGCCTTGCCTTGCCACAGTGGACTGACGGACTGTATAATGCAGCCAGGCTGTGCGTATGACAGTGTTCCGAGGTGAGGTTGCATCACTCTTTGGCCCCGACGCTCCTCAGAGGGGGGAAAAGTCCGTGAACCAGAGAGCGGAGCGCTTACTGTAGACGCTGCCCTTTTTTTCTGGCTCCAGAACCTCCAGGAGCTCTCGG
>CM050199.1:33623605-33628605 GCA_027475355.1 Coilia nasus
TCTTTTTCTTTCTTTCTTTCTTTCTTTCTTTCTTTCTTTCTTTCTTTCTTTCTTTCTTTCTTTCTTTCTTTCTTTCTTACCTGATGCTTGACCTCTTCCTCACAGCCCACTCCAAATATAGGTGTCACTGTTTACTGGTTTAATGTCCCCAACAAGAATTAGCTAGAATTAGCAAATGCCGACCAATATTTAATCCCCTAATTTGCCAAAACAGTGCCAGACAGCGAGCCGGTGACAAAGGCCCTGTTTAGCCCCATTATCCCTGCCAGGGGAGCGCGAGCCTTGTTAGCGGATTATGCTAACAAAATGGCTCCCTTGTGTGAGGGGGCAGCTCGGTGGCAGTGCATTAAGGCTAATGGAGTAATGGAGTGGCCATGCTAAATACGCTAAACGCTAAATACGCTCAACAGTGGCCAGCACAGAGGCAGAAGCCAGCCAGACGGCTAGGCAGGAGCAGGGGTGTAGCCAGAAATCATACAATGTGTGGGCCCAGAAAAAAAAAAACAGGTGGGCCTAGCCCAAATCACATAGATTACTCTTATTACTTAAGCAGTCAATCAAACAAAAGAGCCTTCTGATTGGGTGGGCCTGCTTGACAAATGTCCGCCCACCTGTGGCTATGTCCATGGGCAGGAACGCAGACAAGAGCAATTGTTTTCCAGTAAGCAGGCTAAAACTGTCAGTGCCCTAGGAATGTGCTCTCTCTTAAGTTTCTCATTACACTTTGGCTCTTTTCTCATCATATTCTCACTTTCTCTCCTTTTCTCTCTCTCTCTCTCCCTCCCTCTCTGTTTCTGCTTGTCTTTTTCTGTCACTCTGAATTAAATTTTCCCAGTATTGTTCAGTAATTTATGTATGTACGTTTACCTAGACTAATGCTTACACATGTATGGCCAAACAGAAGAAAGAGATCAGAGCAAGAAACAGAGGAATAAGAGAGAAGACGGGTGAAAGAGGGAGAGAGAGAGAAAGAAAAAAGAAAGAAAGAAAGAAAGAAAGACAGAAAGAAAGAAAGAAGAAGAAAGAAAGAGAGAGAAAGAAAGAAAGAAAGACAGAAAGAAAGAAAGAAGAAGAAAGAAAGAGAGGGAGAGCATGTGAAACGAGAAAGACAGAGACATAATTTGCAGTTTTTGCACCATGTCCAGACAAACAGATAGACAGACAGACAGACAGGCTGTAAGAATGTGGCCAATTACATCCCGAGTGAAGAGAGGAACCTGTGAAAACAGGAGAAAGAAAGAAAGAAAGAAAAAGAGAGAGAGAGACATAATTTGCAGTTTTTGCACCATGTCCAGACACACAGACAGACAGGCAGACAGACAGACGGACGGACGGACGGACGGACGGACGGACGGACGGACGGACGGACAGACAGACAGACAGACAGACAGACAGGCAGGCAGGCAGACAGACAGACAGACAGACAGACAGATAGACAGGCTGTAAGAATGTGGCCAATTACATCCCAAGCGAAAAGAGGAACCTGCGGACGTCTCCCTCTCCTTTTACAGCCAACCACACTTGTCTGTCTGCCTGTCTGATTTTACAGTCTGGTTGAAGATTTTCTGTTTGACCGTGTGTGTGTGTGTGTGTGTGTGTGTGTGTGTGTATGTGTGTGTGTTGCATAGAAACCTTGTTATTTACATCTAGAAAACTATAACACCACATACTATCATAACACTAAAATTTTCCATTATGTTTGACAATTTCACACAGACATGCACGCACACACACACACACACACACACACACACAAAGCTGTTCATAGGTATTCTTTTATGTCTACAATGTACAGAGTGCCACATATGAAAGCAAAATCTTTATTCTCCTTCACAATATACTCTACCTCATTCCCCCTCTGTTTCTCCTCTCTTTTTCTCTCTCTCCCTCGCTCGCTCTCTTTCTATTCATTTTCCCCTTCATTCCCCTTTGTCTGGTTCATAGTCCTCCGCCCACCTCCTTCTCTTCTTCTCTTGTTCGGGGGAGCTGGTGTGAAGCACCTCTCTTCAGCTGAGCCCACCGCCACACACAGACATATTTCTGATAGCCAGTCACACACACACACACACACACACACACACACACACACACACACACACACACACACACACACACACACACACATATTTCTGATAGCCAGTCACACACACACACACACAGACATATTTCTGATAGCCAATTACCCTGCAGACACAAAGCGTTCTCGTGTACCTCACGATCTCTCTCTTTCTCTCTCTATTTTTTTTCTCCCTCTCTCTTTCTTTCTCTTCCCCTCTCTTTCTCTCTCTTCCTATCTCTCATTTTCTTTCTCTCTTTCTCTTTCTCTCTCTCTCTCTTTTTTCCCTTTCTCTCTCTTCCTTTTTCTCCCTCTCTCTCTCTTTCTCGTTCTCTCTCTCTCTCCTCTATGTGCTCTCTCATACAAAGCACAAGCATCAGAGTCTGCCTCTAGGATGTCACTGTTGGCTGGCCTACTGTATCGCTGTGATACAATGAGAATGCACACACACAAAGCTTTGAACACATACACACATTTCCCCTTAACAAACACACACATGTACCCAATCACCACACACCTAGTCTCACACCTAGAACACATACACACCTAGTCTCTCTCTTTCTATCCTTATCTCTTTCTTTCTCCAACACACACACAAACACACACAAATGCCCCCCAACACACATAGGCACACACACACACACACACACACACACACACACACACACACACACACACACACACACACACACACACTCACACACACACACACACACACACATACACAAATGCCCCCTAACACATATAGGCACACGGACACACAGGCACAGACACACACACAGACAGACAGACACACACACACACACACACACTGACTGGCTCACAGGCCATAGGGAAGTGGCTCGCTGAGCTCAAACAGACGAGCACAGTGCAGCAGCAGCTTTGGATGTTACGGACGGACGACTGAACATATCACACATAATTAATCCTCAGACTGTTTTTGAAAGATGATGGGGCCTTTTGGGCCTCTGTGTTATTGCTGTCTTAGTCCCAACACCTCATGGCAAAAGCAGTTACTGGTGTCACTGGTGTCAATGCATTCATGATCAGTGAATATTAAATTAAACAGTGAGTGCTACAAATGTTATTATCCAATAACAAACAGCACTTATATAATAAATATTAATTCATATATACAAATGCTGCTTAATGTTTGCTAAAATGCCATTGCTAATTTGCTCGCATTACAGATTGCTACGAGTGTTATAATTCAATAATAAACAACACTTATATAATAGATATGAATTTAAACATACAAATACTGCTGAAATGTCATTGCTAATTTGCTCTATTTGGTGAGTAAACAATGGCACAAAGACATGTACAGCTCTGGAAAAAATTAAGAGACCACTGCAAATTTTCCTACAATCAGCATCTCTACATGTATGACAGCCATTCTTGTCAGTTGAATCTGGAATTTTGGGGCAAATGTTGACTTTACTCACACATATACCTATAAATAGTTAAATCAGAGAAACTGAATTTTATAGTGGTCTCTCATTTTTTTCCAGAGCTGTTATTGTGCAATTTGTTATTGAGATTATGTGAGATTATGTGTTTGTTATTGAGATTATGTGTGAGATTATGTATTTGTTATTGAGATTATGTGTGAGGTTATGTGTTTGTTATTGAGATTATGTGTGAGATTATGTAGGCCTATTTGTTATTGAGATCATGTGTGAGATTATGTGTTTGTTATTGAGATTAAGTTTGTGTATAAGGTTTTAATATCGCCTCCAGTCTTCAACCATCTTGCGTTTACTAGCTGTGCCAAGTTTGAGGATAACTGTGTGCATCCTCCCATTATCCCTGAGTTATTTCCAAATGTTGCTGGAGTACTGCTTCTTCCTATTGCGTAATGATAACACTAAGAATGGCGGGCCATGATGTTGGCTGAGTGGAGAAATTACAGAGTGATTTACTTTAGACATCCGCTGATTCTGTGTGACACGCCAATAAACACTGCATACACTTGGCACGCGGGTGCTTATTAGCAGCATGGCTAACAGCGTCTCGGGGGGTGGGGTAGGGGTCAGGGTGTTGGGGTGGGGGGGGGGGCGATGAGGGGGCTCTAATGTGCTAAACAAAAGACAAGCTATCGTTTGAGTCCCCCTTTCGCCCCAGCGACAACATTAGCGCTAATTAAATATGAGGGTCTGCTTGACACAGGAAGTGTTACAGAGAGAGCATTGTGTTTCTGTCGCATGGACACACACACACACACGTACAAGCTGACAAATTCACCTTCTATGCACAAATGTTGACTTCTTTAAACACTCACATACACACATTTACTGACAAATTCATACGCCATGCATAATTGTGTACTATTGTACACACACACACACACACACACACACACACACACACACACACACACACACACACACACACACACACACACAAACTAACTAACTAACTAACAGATTTAGAAATCATAAATAAAGCAATACTTATAGTCACAAAACACAAGCACAGATATTTACATACATATGAACATACACATGCACATACACAGAAACACACAGAAACCAATTACTGTATATCTTAACATAAATAATCAAGAATAAGTTTAGCTTGCCGATTGTGTTTGGCAGCAGCTGTCAATGAGAACTTTAAATGCCGCCAGTTGCAACCTGTGCTTCATTGATTGCGGCTATTTTTTTCCGTCCTCTCATCATTGATCGAAGCATTCCTGCAGGACCATTGATTGAAAACACTCTCATGTTGTATCGATATGTGTTTCTTATTGATGAGTGCCAATGTAAATCTCAGCGTGAGACTTGACTATTTGTTGCCCCACTGAAAACCGATAACCCCAAACATAATATTTTCGGTAACATTTTCTATGAAGCTTGTATTTAGAAGACTCGATAAACACATTCATAAAGGGTTATAATGCCTTCATAAAGCTTAATAATGGATGAAAGTAGTATTCATAACT
>CM050199.1:33638605-33646105 GCA_027475355.1 Coilia nasus
TGGCCTGTTAAGGAGCCCACGTAGTGAAGTTTATCAGATTAATGCCTGCCTGAGAGCAGGTGTCTGCCAAAATTCCAGTCCTATTTAAATCTCCCGGCCCATACCAGCGCTGTAATCCTATTAGGGCTAATTGAGTGAAGCCTTTAGCGGGAGCCTTTTTCAGCTAGACCAAGTTCAGGGCCCTAAGAAGGGAAACGCTACACTGCACCAAACGGACGACCAGTGGAGCAGGGGTGCTGGATGACTCAGGCATGGACACCCCACGGTGATTTCCTTTTGATGGTGATGGAGAGGGGTGGGGTGTGTGTGTGTGTGTGTGTGTGTGTGTGTGTGTATGGGTGGGGTGTGTGTGTGTAATTGTGATGTAGGTGATGTGTAGAATGCATGCATAGACCAAACTCTGTAGTCGCTGCAGTGAGGCGAATGATTAGGGTATGTAACTCTCATCCATCAACACACACACACACACACGCACGCACGCACGCACGCACGCACTCACTCACATACACACACACACACACACACACACACACACACACACACACACACACACACACAGTAACTACATGATGACACATTTTGAGAGACCACACAGAAATAATCTGCTGTTTGTTCATTCAAACACATGACCCTGTGCATCCACCGAAACTTCACAAGCGCTACAGTACACAGGTATAAATTACTGAGTTCATTAAGGTACACGAACACTACATCGGTATAAATTATTGAGTTCGCTAAGAGGATATTATTTTAAACAACCATACTCACAGTTTAATGGCAGAAGTCATCAAGTTATGAAATTAAAGTATAAACAATATTAGCCTGCTTAATTGAAGGTTAATGAAATGAGAGCTGAGAAAAACAACTTCAAATAGTGTATATATATATGTACTTGTCTGCCATAGCCACAGATGTGTCTTAGCTTTGCATTTGTACGAATATGAGCTTGTGTGCAAAACTTTTACACAAAAACACCATTGTTTAGCTCATCAGAAATCACCAGTGAAAATTCACAGCCATCTCTCTTCAATCATCAGTGCACTGCCGTGCCACCATCATCAAACAGTGGTCACTCAGGTCGTCAGGGGCGGATGATTCAATGCCATGCCCACACGGTGACCTTTGACCTGCGACCTTGGAGACAGAGCCCCAGAAGAAGGCCTCATAAGTCACAGCAGAGACGCAGCCCTAATGTGCCTCGCCCTCACCAGACCCCTCTGACCTGCACTGATTCTGCTACTGCCAGACAAACAGATAGAGAGATAGACAGACAGACAGATAGAGAGATAGACAGACAGACAGATAGAGAGATAGACAGACAGACAGACAGACAGACAGACAGACAGTCACAACAGAAACGCAGTACTAGTGTGCCTCCTCCTCATCAGGCCCCTCTGACCTGAACTGATTCTGCCATTGCCAGACAGATCAACAGACAGAGACACAGATCAACAGACAGACCGATCAATAGACAGACAGATAGACAGACAGATTGATAGACAGACAGATAGACAGACAGATCAATAGACAGACAGATAGACAGACAGACAGACAGATCGATAGACAGACAGACGTATTACAGCAGAGACACAGCCCTAATGTGCCTCCTCCTCAGCAGACCCCTCTGACCTGAACTGATTCTGCCATTGCCAGACAGATCAACAGACAGAGACACAGATCAACAGACAGACCGATCAATAGACAGACAGATAGACAGACAGATTGATAGACAGACAGATAGACAGACAGATCAATAGACAGACAGATAGACAGACAGACAGACAGATCGATAGACAGACAGACGTATTACAGCAGAGACACAGCCCTAATGTGCCTCCTCCTCAGCAGACCCCTCTGACCTGCACTGATTCTGCCATTGCAAGATAGACAGACAGACAGACAGACAGATCAACAGACAGACAGACAGACAAATCAACAGACAGATATACAGATAGACAGACAGACAGACAGATCGATAGACAGACAGATGTATTACAGCAGAGTCACAGCCCTAATGTGCCTCCTCCTCAGCAGGCCCCTCTGACCTGCACTGACTCAGCTGCTCCGTCTTTCTTTGCCACTGCCAGACAGACAAACCCACATACAAACAGACAGATCGACAGATAGACAGACCAACAGGTAGACAGACAGACAGACAGACCGACCAACAGACAGATCGACAGACAGACAGACAAACAGATAGGCAGCGTGCCTAAAGCGTGCAAGGCCCTGGGAGAGAAAGCGAGCCACTGTGACGAGGAAAACTGGCTGTGAAGATGGTGGTTGATAAGCTCTTCATGGTTCAAACAGCCGTCCCCGAGTCCCAGAACCAAGAGGTCACAGACGGCCCCCTGATAAGGGAGGGCGGGGCTCAGGAGAACAGTAGGGGCACTCACTGCTTGCGTCAGGAGGAAATCAACCTGCGTCGGTTGGCATTTAGGGGAAGATAAGTTTAAGGATAAAAGGTTTAAGTCAGGATAAAAGGGCTTTAAGGTTAGGGTTGGGGCTAGGGTTAGAGGGGCATGCTTCAAGGTTAGACTTAGGGTAAGACCAAACAAACCCAGTACTCAGTAAAACAGATGTTTAAAGTTTTGCTTTCCTTTAAGATTTTTAAAGAGGGACATTGGTAAAGGCTTTGCTAGGGTTGCCACCTATGCCTGACAAAAAACCTGTACATTTCGGCAACCCAATCAACTTTTTTTGCTTATAAGCAGTGACCTGGGTGTCAGTGTGCTGGGAGAGGGGATGACCCTGAGATGATTAAAAACTGGGACAATCAGGTAAAACCGGGACAGGCTGCCAACACTAGGCTTTGCACAGATTCGTAGTAGCCTGAGCTAAGAATGCTCACAAAAATGTAAGGCATTAGCTAATGTATTATTCTAGTCTACTTTACTCTACTCTGCTCAACACTCCCCCTTTTACCCTTTTTCATAAAGCGCTTATAGTAAAACAGAAAAGCGGAGAAAAAAACAACAGCAATTAGGGAGCTAATTATAAGCCTCCAAAATCCTTGTGCTAAATCTGGGGGATTGTGGTACGGTGTCGCTCTAAGGCAGCCGACCCATTGTAAACACATCCACAGCTAATCGCCGTAGCAACGAGCAAGCTTTTACACACCCCACACCACACCAGCCCTTCAAACCCCGGAACACAAAATCCATCCTCTGTTTCCAGGACGATGTGTTATGTCATGACTTATGAAGCATGATCATAGATGGTCAGAGATGACCAGTCAGGAAAGTTTGGAGATAGAGAGATGTTTTATTTCTTATTTTTTGTCTGTATCCTCCCTTCATCCTAACCCCCCCTCACCCCCACCCCCCGCCCCTCCTTTCCAGTTCTAAGAAAGGGGGGGGGGGCGTAAGTGGAAGAATAATATTTTCTTTGTTTCTCACACGCACAAGGACCTCTCTGTGTAATGCTGGGAGATGCCTGGAATTAAACTCAAGACAGTTGGGAGTGTTATCGTCCTATGGCAGGGCTTCTCTATGAAACTGACTCACACACGTGCACACACACACACACACACACACATGCACACAAACACACACACACACACACACACACAGACACACACACACACACACACCTACACACACACACACACACGCACACACACACACACACACACACATACACACACACACACACACACACACACACACACACACACACACACACAAAACAGAGTCATTCTGCGACCCCAATCCCCAAACAGAACCACTGTTGACACACTGACGCATGGCCGCAAGCCTGTCTGGGCCTTGGTCATTACAGACACAGAACAATGGCCATCCCATCTCATCTCACTATTCTATTCTATTCTATTCTATTCTATTCTCACTACCTATGGCTGCTAAGAAGAGTCTCTGTGAATAGGTCCCCCTTCCTGCAACCACTATCTGGTCTCTCCTCAGGGGCCTGTGGTGATGAGGTCTGGGGCCCGGGACCCCTGGAGGGAGGCCTATCCGCTCTCTCCTATGGGGCCCTGGAGGGGGGCCTATCCGCTCTCTTCTCTGGGACCCTGGAGGGAGTCATGCCCTGGGGCCCAGAGACCTGATGAGGGCCCTAGGACTGAGCTGAGTACCCATAAACCCAGGCAGGAGAGAATTCAAATGTAGCTATTTTTGTCTGTGTGTGGTGTGTGTGTGTGTGTGTGTATGTAAGAGAGAGAGTGTGAATGTTTGTGTGTGCGTGTGTGTGCGTGGTGAGAGATGCTTGGTGTACCAAAGGGATCAGAGTCTAATAAAGGGGAGATAAAGGGATAAGGAAGAGATAATAATAATAATAATAATAATAATAATAATAATAATAATAATAATAATAATAATAATAATAATAATAAATAAATAATAATAATAATAACTTTGCCTCTCAATATATCTTTTTCCATTCATCTGCTTCTTTGTGTAATGTTATGTGCTTTGTATGATTAGATTGGAACATTGCAGTAAAGCACAGTCACACACACACACACACATAAAGACAATCTGTCCACAGAGCATACTCATTCACATCCAGTGCAGTGTGCCAAATCACAAATACACATGCAGCTATGTATTAATACGCATGTCCCTTCTGACAAATGGCCTAATCTGGACACCCTCTGTGAAACTGTATTGCCAACATTACTGCGCCCCCCCCCCCATCACCCCACCACCACCCCCCAGAACACACACACACTTTCATGTGAAACCCCTGGCACAGAAGATTAGAAAGCGTAAAAAGAAGTAGGGAGGGAGGGAAGGAGGGAGGGAGAGAGGGTACAATAAAGAAAGAGAGAGCCACAAAGACAAAAGGAAGAAAAAAGCAAGAGGAAAAATAAAACAGTCAAAGAATTGGATTAATTGGCACAGTGCTAGGTGGCTGGGCAGAGGCGGCGAGGGTGTCAGTGTTGGGAGGAGAATCCCCGAGCAGGCTCGCACCCCCCCACCCCCCCCCCCGAGCTCCGACCGTCTGCACAATTAGCCGCTGTGACCCCCGACCCCGGGCCGAATAACTAACGAACAACCGAGGGGATAAAGACAAAAGGCGCGGAGTGCTCTGGGCGAGCGCGCCGTGCGTAATACATCAAAGAATGCCGGTAATTGGCCCTGTGGCTTTCATTCCTTGCCCTATTTCTTTCAATTCATTGACTCAAAATAATAGGTTCAGGTTCACTATCAACAGGTCGTAAGCCACAGGAGTGGAGTGCAAAACTTCAACAGGGTCCAATGGTGTGTGTGTGTGTGTGTGTGTGTGTGTGTGCGTGTGTGCGTGTGCACACGTGTGAGTGTGAGTGTGTGTGTGTGTGTGTGTGTGGGTGTGTGTCCATCCATGGCTGATGGTTGGGCAGTAGCTGCAGACTTGCCGACACGTTTAGACACGAGAAACGTTTTCACGGGCAGCAGTGCAGCTGGAGCTCCTGAGGACGAGAGAGAGAGGGCGAGATTGTCAGCATCTTCGGCGAAGATTTGTGCAGTACTCTGTGTGTGTGTGCCACAATGCTGGAATATAACTGGTATGGACAGGTGAGTTGAACACACACACACACACACACACATATGGACAAGTCTTCAACGATGATTAGTTTAAAAAAGAAAGGTCACTTAGCATACTCGTGTCAACATTTTACAGCCTTCTTTGGACGTGCAGTTAGACCCTTACAAGAAATTATCATTTTAATTGTGGTGCTAATTTTGAGCACGGGGCAACAAGCACATTTGTAACATGTACCACTCGACCCGGTTGTCAGTTCTCCAAATACGTGTGTCCATAGCAGTCCGCGTTGTGTAAACAAGCTAATCGAGGAGGTGCCAGCCCTCGTAAACGCTGACGGCTGCCACAGGCCTGGAGTTGGGAGAGCATCTCCCCAGAGAATACCTAATGAGGAGACACCTCTGGAAGACTCAAAGACTGATTGAGTGAATAGATTCATTATTGTCCGCTTGTTAGCTTGAGCATGATATAAACAAAGGGTGACACTTTCTATGAAGCTTGTATTCACAATACTCTATAAATGCATTCATAATGCATTCATAAAGTATGTAAAGTATTACTATTTATACATACTTCTAAATGTACTCCTAAGGCATTATAACACTATGTCATAAGCCATATATTAACTTCAAGTGACTTCAAGCCCATTCTTGGTTATAAAGCTTTACCTGCCTATGACTGCAGTCATGCGTATGTATAAATAGTTATGAATGCTAATTTCAACCATTACTAAGCATTATTAAAGCGTTAAAACCCTTTATGAATGTGGTCATAGGGTTTTATGAATATAATCTTCATAGAAAGGTGTCTATCACTGAGCTGTTGAGACTCTAAGGAAAAAAGATTTGATTTTGCGTATGGTTTTCCACTTATGACCCATAACCTTACAGAAACCAAATTGAAACATTTCATCAGGTTTCTTTTTTGATGTTCTACTAAAGGCAGCAAAAAGGAGCCCCTGGCATGACTAATAAGATGTCAGCTTTATAGTTTATTTATGCACCTATTTATCTCTACCTATCTTTATCTCTGTTTATCTATCCATCTGTCTGGCTCTCTTTCTCTCTCTTTTCTCTTTCTTTCTTTGTCTTGCCCCTGGCTGCTGTATGACTCAGTGATGTGTGTGTGTGTGTGTGTGTGTGTGTGTTTATGACTTGAATGCCTTGTCCACTGAGGCCAGAACAGCAGATGTCTTTGTGGTGGTTCCAAAGATAACCAGGACTGGACAGTCCTGGCACTGAACTGTCCTCGAGGACACATGTAGTGTGTGTGTGTGTGTGTGTGTGTGTGTGTGTCCTGGCACTGAACTGTCCTCGAGGACTTGTTTAACAGCTGTGTGCTGCCTTTTGTACTTGTGTTCTTATCATGGTGATCGCTGGCAACACCTGTTTGAATTCAGCACGCTCATTCCCTCATGGCCCCGCAGACCAAAACACAACACAACACAGCCCAGCTGTCAGAGTCTAACGGAGGAGGTCCAAGAATGTGGCATTTCTAGTCCATTTTCTTTGATGACGTTTTTTCCCTCAAAAAATGCGCCCTAAACAGCATCCTCATAAAAAGGCTCGGAGAGCTGAAACAGTTGGACTTGTTCTGGGATAGACAGAGCCATTCAAGAGGTCTAGCAGCAAATCATTCTGGCCGTGAATAGGCATGTGTGAGGGCCTGAACGTTAGCCTATTCCACTTGTTTGCCTGAATGAAAGGCTTCAATGTTTACATCCCAAGGTTCACGCCGAATGCCCCTTAGGAGAGATGGGTCTGTGTGATGCTGGAAGATGCACCTTTCATGTTAGTAAGAATAAGAAGTCCTGAGAAACCACTTAAACACACTTACAGATCTTCTGTAGCTATGAAAGGACGTGTGTGGGTTTTGTCTTCTCGTATGTGTCCTGGACTATGGAATGTAGACTACACACACACACACACACACACACACACACAGATACATACACAGATATTGGCCCGCATTCCTTGGTTCAGAACACATACACACACTGTAGGCCATTCACCTTGGCCC